>MU184223.1:128677-164906 GCA_016904865.1 Pissodes strobi
AAAAAGTGGCAATGCAAAAGTGCAATTCAATTTGAAATACGTTTTTAAATAAGCCCAGGAAAAAATAAAACGAATTTTCAAAATTTCGTTTTTTTCCGGATATCTTCGGAAATACTCGGAATTTTAAAACTTTCTAAACGGCATATTGCTAGGCACCTACATGCGCAATTTTGCCTTAATTTAACCGACATTGTATCTCTTACGGTTTTCGAGTTCCCCATACATAGACACGAATTCGAGCCATACACGATTTTGAAACCCAAAATATTCGGGTGCCTGTAGACGCTTGTTAATAAAAGCAAAGGCGCGCGCGCCCTGCCAAAGATACCCCGTGGGCTATACAAAGGTATCCTAAAAACAAAATTTTCAAAATCTTGATGAGATTATGAACAATTTTAGTTAGGGACGGATTTTTTGCCCTTACTTTTCAAATAAGGGACGAGCAAAGGTTCAAACTAGTTATGAGCAAAGCTCATCTAACCCAAACTAACCCAAACCAACTAATATAATTTCTTCTTCTGGTCTAGTGGTGGACCAGTATTTTAACCTTGTAAGTGATGCCCAACAAGGCATTGTAAATGCTTTGTAAATACGGGACTAATCTGGGAGAATCATGTGTTTCGATAAAAACCAAAAAGATGGGAGATATATTAACTTTAAATGGGACGCAGTACACAGACTGTGTTATAAAATAGCTAGCCTTTAAAGTATCTAGAAATATTTTAATAATACTATTCAAATGATTTTTTTTTTCAGAATGAAGGGTTCGTGCGACACAAACACAATAGCAGAGGTCCCCTTTAAATATGCGACCTCCAATATTCCTCATATACACCGGCATTCATTTTTAACAACACAGCCATCAGATTTTCCACATTTTCCTACTATTTTAAATTAAAACTTGCATGTCAAGGAAATTTTTCATTCAACGATATGTTTGCGTGTCAACCCGTAGGTAGGTAGGTTATTTAAATATTTAAAATCTGCGCAAGCTATATGGGTTTCTGAAATGTGATTTAATATTACCGTAACTAACCCAAGAAAAAAATTTCACGTGTTTGACATTGTTGTACGGTATCATAGCATATTTTGTAACATAAGATGGCAATTAAACATAATATTATGAATAGAGAGAGATAAATAAAATAAAAGCAGAAGCATTGCAAAGCTGCATATGAATTAAAAACTTTATGGTGTGCTATATTAATATTAATAAAGCCTAGTTTTGCAAATTTTAAACATTTAGACATGAGACGCATTAGTTCTAACTGGTTTAAACATTGCATATATTTATGTATCTGGAGTGGGATTTTTTATTGTAAAAATTTAGTAGTTGAGCTGGATCGTTCAATGATTCTTCATTTTAATTTCAAACTCTTTCAGCAATTTACAACAAAAAAAGATTTCTTGCTTTTCTTCTCAGTACTAACCAATTTTCAGGGAAAGCGGCTGTTATCAATTTAATATAGTAAAAAGTAATAAAAAAAATCATTTATGGATTAGCTCACCAGCCACTGGTAGTTGAAAAAAATCTGTTTTTATACTAGGAGCTAGTATGGTTAAAAATAATTTTTGAAAACCAGCCACACAGTCTCTCAAAAATAGATCTTTCCGAATACATGTTTATAGAATCGCATTTAAAAAAAATACTCCATTACTCGCCTACGATCGTACACAGGTACTCGCAGTGTATCTCAAGGATCCAAAGATCAAAGATAAAAGCCACGTAATTTTTTGAAAAATACCATTTTAAAAACTAAAATTAATTTTTCTTGGGTAAATAAAATGAATAAGTTTTCGAACAACTTGAAAATGTCTTTACTATCTATTCAATATCTTCTCACTCTCCGTCATGCCAGATTCTCTGGGCACATTCTTCCTGACATATGAAAGCAGAATGTTACAAACAGAGACAAGAACCGACATGACTTACACATATATTTTGTTAGCCGCGTCTTCTTTTCTCATTGACAAGGTTTGCATGGTTTACGTGATTTATGTTCTTCAATAGGATTTTCCTTACTGGTAGTTGGTTGATTAGTTTTCGATAAAAAGTCCTTGAGTCGGAATGAAATAAAATCGTTGTAGGCAGGCTAATCATTTGGGATCTGCACATAAGTTGTTCTTGGGCATATTTATACCTAGAAGTAAAAAATATATCGGGGAGTTAATAGCTGCAATATTTGGTATTAAGGAAAACAACCCTGAACCACTTCCGCGTATTTCCATCAGCCATGTTATACAAAGAACGCATTTTTGAAGTGAAACTTCTTAACGCGCGCCGGGAGTAAAATTTGAAGGTCGCGACACGACGAGATGTCCCGAAAAGCGTTACGATATTTTATTGTGATATCTTTGTTAGTTTACAAGCAAGTAATATCGCATTTGCTCTATTACCTTGTCAAGACATAAACGAAACTTTTATGAAGAATATTTTTTTTTCATTTAGGCCTTCCCTTTTTGTTGATTGAGTGGTATATTTAAAAAACTACTTTTTAACCAAATTCGTTACGTTATGTATAAGGCTAGGGCGTTTAAGTTTAAGAAGTTTCACTTCAGATATGCGCACAGAGTGCACAACCCTTTTTTTATCTATAATATCGACTCCTACTTTGGTTCAGGCTTTGTCTTGTCCCTTATTACCTCGTCTATTTAAAACATCATGGTCCATACTAGAAATTTCTGGAACATTTCTTTAATTGTTTTTGTTTTGGGCAAATATTATGAAATATATGATACAAGTGTTCCCTCTTGTCTAACGCAAACACACTGGAAAATATTTCTGAATTTTTTATCTCTTTATATAGGTGTAGGAATGTGCCATTTGTATTTTTAGAGTTCCTACAAATGACAGGCGATATTCATCTGACAGAAAGTTAATAAGAGATACATTACTGAACCAGTTTTCAGCGGTGATGTCACGTCGAGAGTTGGACGAATCATACTCTCAACAACGTCTAAGCTTTGTTACTCAATGAATAGGGTCTTCTTGGCTGCTTTCCAGTGTAAATCTCCCAGTTACATGTAGGTATAAAACATCTTGGAATCCACAAGACGAAAAATTATGTTTCCATACTTTGTCGGTTTAGGTGGTATGTATTGGATAAATGAGCATCTGTCCTTGAATGCTTCTAACTTTTCGTCCAAGGTAATATTTTCCCTCAAGGCGAAGGAAGATTGACAGTTCACAAAATTTTTTCAAAGATTTCGCGTATAAGTACCAGCTGGTCATATTTTCCCTATCAGCTTTTGTTTCTCTATCATCAAATCTAAAGACAAGTCTAAATCTCTTCAAGCCTATCGTTAAATGAAATAAAGCGTGTCCCAACAAGTACTTAATTTTTAAATTACAAAAAAAACACAGAATTTAAATGAATTTTAAAAAAAGTTTTAATGCGTTCAGGAGCAATTAATGAGATTAAGCATGAAATAAAATATCATCCAAATAACCACCGCGGCTTTGTTGACAAGCTGAATATCTTTGACGGTTTGTTCGATTTAGCCCTTTAATAGTTGAATCGTCTCTGGGTGGTTCTTGGAAACCTTAATTTCTAAAAAACTCCACAAATAGAAGTGTAAGGGGTCAAATCTCAACTGATTGGCAGCATTCTGAAAGAAATACTCATGTACAACAACTAATCAACTGATGATGAAAATTCTAAAAATGGCAGTGATTTTGAGGCAGATACAGCAAGTTCCCGAGATTTCAATCAACAAGAACTGAATGATCTCATTAGAAACTTTTCTTGGTCATTAAATAGCTTATTATGAGTATTAACTATCCACGTAACACGTAACTGTGTTTAGGTCTACAGATTTAACCAAATCATCCATGCACGATGTTGCATCGATAATATCACTTTCAAAAACTTCATTTAACCAAGCGGCTTTATTAATTTGCTTGGGTCTTCGGCCTGATTTGACTCTAATGCTAACCATTTCTGCTACAGTTTCTTCTGAATTTTCAATAACATGTGATACATTCTCATACGTTTGTATATTAACATCTAAATTGGTTTTTTTTCTTTTAAACGTTTACCTCGTGATTTTGGCGACTGCCTTAAAACTTTTTTAGCAGGAAAACACCACTTTCGGGTAAATTTGCAATGTTTTATGTCTTATATTTCTTAAATTTGTTATTTCGGACCAAAGTTGCAAATATATTGCCATCTTTTTCATGTTCTTCACTTTTTGGGGTTGATGTATTTTTCCTAGCACATATAGAGCAGAAAAGAAATGTTAATTTTTGGTCAGATTTCATCATTACTATTTGTGTTATCCTTATCTTCTGTTATAGGCTGTTATAAGGTCCGACGATGCCTTCTATCAATATGGCGCACCAAAGAGTCACTTTCTCTGGATGCATCAGAACTTCTTGTACGGTACGTGGATTTTCTGTCCCGCAGATCCGCGAATTCTGTTTATTGAGGTAGCCATGTGCGCTTCATCACTAAAGATGATTTTATTGTCAAATGAATATTAACTTCTTTTTGTTCCAATGTCCAGTTGGCGGAAGTTTCTGCACTGTCGATATTCGGCTTGCTTCAGCTCTTGTGTCAAATTGATTTTATATGCATGAAGATGCAAATCCTTTGTCAAGGTTGGAGGGTGCTGCCGCCGATTTTAATTTCGAACCGCGATGCCGAATATAGGTGCTTCGATGTTCTTTAACACTGGCACTCACTGCGGCTATATTCTTAGCAAACCTTCCAGGACAATGACGTCTAACACTTGTCTCGTATTTCAGTGAAAAGGTCATCTCAATTTTTTTATCAAATTTTGAAAAGTGTGATGCCTAGTAAGAAATAATAATTATGCAACCTGCGAATTGTCACTTAACTTGTTCTCCATCTTTGTAATGTGTCTTCACAATTAATAAACGTCCCACAAAAGTGTAATGCGACATTTTCGTAAAGTCTAAGTTTTTGTAAGACTCGTACCAAATATGGTTTAAAGTCTACACCAAATCCGTCTGTGTCTCATAAATGTTCAACGTTTAACCTTCCACCTTTGTCAAGTCCCACTATTTATACTAAAAAGGCTTTTCTATCAACTTCACTAGTGGATAATTTATCTCGTGCGAGATTATAATTTCCTTTCATCGAACCTATGTATTGATTGGTGAACTTTGTCCAACATATTTTGACTAAGAAGACACATCCATGTTTCTGACATATTTCTAGCATTTCTTGCAGGACCAGGACACCTTTAAAATAAATTTTGCTTCGCTATTATTTTTGTTGAATCGATGGCAGTCCTCTTTCAAACAAAATAGTCTATCGTCTTTTTTTTTCCTTATTGCTGTATAATATTCCTCTTCGTCATTAGACGAGTCGACATTGCTTTGTTCAGAATCACAGTTTTCTTGCCTTTCTTCTATTTCTTCAGATGTACATGAGTCGTATTCCTTTTGATCTACATCATATTTCACAGTAGTGTGCTCACTGATTCCATTTGATCTTCGTGTTATTCGTCTTCACTATTTCTGAAATCTGATTCATCAAATATTATTTTATGGATTTTTTTTTTCTTTTCATCTTCTAGATTACATCGCGTTTTATTTCGTGGCATTTTACCTGAAAAAAAAAAAAAACTCAAATAACTAGGAAACATATACAAAGGTGCTTGCCATATATCTATGAGACATCTTGAGGAGGTATTCCTCAATTCAGGTAACTTAATTGAAAACACAAAATTGATACCACCATATCGCAACAATAACGGAAACACACCAAATATACAGAAAATAAATAAAAATGTAAAACGTATAATACTTATACAAGTACTAGCACAGTGGATTGACGTCTAGGCTCTATATACAGAAACGTAGGAGTCGGATAATAAACTGAAACATTCACGTGGCTTTCGAATGCTGGAAAGGCTGGAGTAGTACCGTCTAAAATATATATAATATGGAAAGGATTTATTGATTGAATAAATACTATATAGGTATAGATAAAATAAGAAAATACTTTGGCAGAAATTACTGATAATAACATAAAGGGCGGTAAATTTTATTGTTGTATGGGGCGGCGAAATATTTAAGCTGGGCCCTGAGAATTATGTAATTTAGACTACTATTAATTTTCTTATTTCAAAGTCAATTCGGTAAACTTTGGTAATAAGATTGTGATGGAAAATAATTTCAATGAGACATAATGTATTTCCCAAACCAATATCTTTTAACTCTTCTTTTGCAATGTTAATTAAGAAAGTGAATAGTATTCTAAATTACATATTTTCAGGGACAAGCTTAAATATTTTGCCGCCCCGTAGAAAAATAAAATTTGCCGCCCTTTATGTTATTATTAGTAATTTCTGCCAAATTATTTTCCTATTTTACCTATACCTTTATAGTATTTATTCTATCAATAAATCCTTTCCAAATTATATATATTTTAGGCATATTTTTATATTATTATTATTTGTGTAACTTCAATATTGACAAATATTTAGGAATTTGAATAAAAATCAATCTATCATATTTTATGGAATTTATTTTATATAAATGGCATTCATTCAAAATTTAATATTACATATTTATCTATTGTTGTGTTTTGTGAATATTAAGTGGGAATGCTCGCTATAAAAAAGCCAACGCTGTTGCCACATTTACATATTTTCATCCGCGATTCGATAGGAAATAAAGTAAGGGCAAATTCTTAGAAAATAATTAACAATTATATCCTTCCAACGAAAATTCTTCTAACGGAAGAATGCAACATTTTTGGCAACGATTAGTTTTAATGCATTTTTTCAAATAAAAGCAAAGAATTATGCTCGCGGGAAATCCTTAGATTATTTCATGAACTCATTTTTGATGTGTAAACATCTTACGCGGCGGTATGTGGATAAATCTTGGTAAATGGGACGGAAATGCGCATGTAGATGGGGACGGAAATGTGTAAACGGCTGTGACATCATAACTATGCGCAGTGATTTTATGAGGGCTGCTTACACATCAGTGTCTCGAGTACTAGCAGACCCACTCATTTTATGTTTATTGTTATTTTGTAAATCGAACGGCCCTGCGCGTGATCTATTTTGGCCAACGGAAATTAATCAAAATTACTTTCCTAACGCAAAATTGTTTAAATTAAAATTTCTGAAACGGGGAATTTTGGGAAGCAAATACATTTAAAAAAAATTGAGCGAGTCTGCTAGCAATATATCGACATCATCGACATGAAAATCTAATGTCACCTTAGGCCGCGGACGCCTGAACATAGGCAACCACTTATCTGGAATTGGTTGCCTATATTCTGGTTTTAGAAAGAATACATTTTACACTAACGGTTACAGACAACCTGCAAAACACATTCGCATTTATAAGATTAGTTAGGATTCTTTAATAATACTTACTGGCAGCTTCAATCAGAGTGGAATAGTTCACTGCACAAATTCGACACGAAAATCTAACGCCACCAGGAATAACATCAACCTATGGACACAGCTTATTCACTACCAGCTAGTCATCTTGGGGCGGCATCCTTTGATTTATGAAAGTCAATAACCAAATTTTGCAAATTTTAGAAGAGGGCTATGACTCAATATTGTTTTAAACGTCTGGGCATTTGAATAATACTTTTGACAGTTCGTTTAATTTAAAATATGCTTTTTTATCGTCTAAATTCCGTTTAAAGACGATTTTAAGTGGCAAAATTGTATAAAAATCCGAAATTTCCGGACTTTTTTTAGGACGATAGCCGTGGTTTCGAACGAATTTGTCGTGGATTTTGATGCAAAAATTAATTTTAAATTTAACCGTCTTTTAAAAATAAGCTGTGCTATGGATCCAAATACACTGCGAATATAATATAATGAAAATCTAATACCGCCCTAGTGGCTAGATTTTTAGAAGCTCCATTTGAGTCGTTACAAACGCGGCCGTCCTGGATTAGCTTGCGCACGGGTTATAATGCCACATCAGTTTACACATTCCGTCCCCACATTTCCGTCCCATGTTCCGAGATTTACCTTCATACCGCCGCATAAGATGTTTACACATCAAAAATGAGCTTGCTTGTGGACCACACACCAGTAGTGAAACTTCATCCACACAAAAAAGAAAATAATATAATATCTTTATTTAATTCGCTGATACGAATGATATAACATACTATGCATTAAACCCAGGCTCCTTCAACTATCGATTCTTATCAGAGAAAGATAGGCGAGTTAGGCGCAAATGACGTGGAAGAGACGAAAATGAAAGATAGTAATCCCATGCTTGGGCTGAATTGTGGACGGGCCTTTCTCTTTTCTATCGTCTCCTATCATTTTATGACGTTCGCGTCACACATTTTATAACGATTGCCTCGCCGTGTCACACATTTTTAAAGTTTTCGTAATGCGTCCACCAGCGTATTTCTCATATTTATGTGATGTTTTACTGCAATAATGTTTCTTTTATTGTTTTTTAACTGATTTTATATTATTATCTCGAGTTGGTTTAGTTATGTTTTGCTTACTTTGATGAATGTATAGGCTGTGTGGCTGGGTTAAAATGACGTGTCACGCACACTCACCAGAATTACTTTTAAAATGAAAAAATGTTTCAATGCAAATTTGTTTACTTTTCTAAATGAGCTTGAAGAATGGTATACAGGCGTGCACATTATATTAGGTATATGACGCATAATGCTCTCTCCCCATTTTACATTTTTATTCTATGCAAATTCGCTGACATGAATTGTAGAACATACTCTTCCGAGAAAGATAGGCGTGTTCGGCGCAGATGGCGTGGAACAGACGAAGATAAAAGATGGTAATCACATACACGGTCTGAATTGTGGAGGGGTGCCTCTTTCCCTTCTATCGCCTCGCTTTATTTTATAACGTTCGCGTCACACATTTTATAACGATGGTCTCACCGCGCCGCCGGCGCCGTATCACGCATTTGATAAAGTTTTCGTAACGCGTCCACTACCTAATTCCTCTTGAAGTTTTACTTCCATAATTTTTTTTTATTGCTTTTTTGTGATTTTATATTATTATTTCGAGTTGGTTTAGTTATGTTCTGCTTATTTTGGGATAGTTTTGATGAGTGTAGGCTGTGTGGCTGCGTTAAAAATCACTCACGAAAATTACCTTTAAAATGAACAAATGTTTCAAGGCCAATTTATGTATAAAAATCTTCCCTTCGAACAAATTTACTATGGAGGAATCTTCAATTCGAAGAATTATTTTGGAAAAGGTAATCATCTGAGTTCCACAAATGGAGATGTTCGCTATAGATAAACGAGCGGGGTTGGCGCATTGAGGTATTTTCCCCTAGGTTCGTCATAGAAATAAAATAAGCGAGGGCTGTCTAACAACTCGGATAATTTGTTAAAATGCCGTCTTATAATTTATTCCTCTCCGTGCGACTGCATATCTCGAATTAGTTTAGTGAAGTTTTGGTTACTTTGAGCTAGTTTTGGTCAGTATAGGCTGCGTGCCAGCAACTCAAACTAACCAAAATTACTTCCTTAATGTAAACATGTTTAAATGCAATTTTGTTTATACAAATATACCGTTCGAAGAATTTTACATTCGAAGAATCTTTTATTTGATGAACTTTCGGCTTGCAGTTTTTTTTTGGAATGGAAATGCTCGCTATAGAAAAACCAGCGGCGTTGCCGCATCGAAGTATTTTTTCCTGGATTCGGTATACAAATAAAATAAAGGAGGGATTTCTAGCAACCCCGGTATAATGTCACCTCCTAATTTGTTCCTCTGCATGCATGCACTCGCACCCCCGCCCCCTTCAGGAATTGCCCTGCGTATTCTTATTATAGTAGTGCAGTAATTTATCAATTTGTATAATATACTAGCCGATTCGATCAATACATTCTTTAAATTTTCCAATTTAGCTAGAAACGTTCGGATTATTGCTTTAGCGCTGTTTCCATATTGCTTTACGGCATTAAACTCGACATGATTTAATTTAGTACATACAGGCGAAAGACACTTGTATTCTAAATGGTATTTATAGTCGAAACGGCTAGAAATGCAAACAAATAGAGATTTCACATGAAGATACAAAGGAATTCGTGAGTGAGACCGCGGCCATTTAGCGCTGAAGTAGGGATGTGGCAAGTAAAACTGATCGATAGTGATATATCGATTGCTGGTCTATTTATAATTTTTAATTTTCATGCCTTATCGGAATGAAATGTAAGATGAAGGGCCACGTTATCATCTACAACCAGAAGAATTAAAATAGATAAAAGTACCAGAGCTGTAAAAGTAGTTTGGGTTAGTTAGTAATTACAAGTAGTTAATAGTTTAGGTTAGTTTGGGTTAGTAAAATAAAAGAATTAAGGTGAGTTGGGGTAACTGCGCGATAGAGGTAACCGCGTCACCCAGTCCCCAAATTTTCAAAAAATGGTTTTATAAGTTGCATACGCCACAGGTTATTAACTTCTTGTAATGTGCAGAAAAGTGACAGCTGACCTCTGAACCTAACCTAGTCGTGTGATGTTAACAGGTGGGTTGGTGAATATTTATCGGAAATCAATATTTTTATTTTTGTAAGTCGATTTTTTGTGTGAGATAATTAATTCAATATTTGTAAAAATTAAACTTAGTGTTGCACTTACCCCAAATATGTAGCCTCTAGGGTAAGTGCGTCTATCAAGTAACGCTCTTACCCCATCTCAGTTCATTTTTGTTTCAGTTAAAAATGTCCCAAAATTACACAGTAAACGGCCGATACCAGTTTTGACAATGACAATAATATGTGCATTAAGGCCAGTCCTGAAAATGTGAGTGTTGAACCAGAACCCAGTAGCAGCAGTGCAAATGTTCCGCCATCTACTAGCAAGAGCGTTACCCTCGACGTTTCATTTGAAGAAATAATGCTGTCAACATTGAAGCAAAATAAAAATACACAAGACGCGCCTAAACCGCAGAAACGAGTTGCAAGCGGTGAAGAAGTAATAACTAGAAACGAGGTAATAGAAAGGCTGCAAGAAATGGAAGAGAGAAACTCAAAGAAAATCAAGACTGGAAATAAAAGAAACAAGAAGACTGAAGACGATCTGACAAAGAAAAAACCGAAGCCAAAATCCCAACCAAATATTATGGAGGAGTCAGAGACTGATGAAGATGAAGCCACTGATAATATGTGTGAAGATGAATCTGATGCATCTCTGGATGGAATAATTGACGAAATGGAAAAATAATCTGAGGAAACTCGAGAAATAGATCGGCTAATGGCCAGATATGAGAGAAGCTGATTGGGTGCTGATGAAATTTCCAGGGAAGAAAAGCGTCAAGCATTGTGTTGGCCAGGTTTTGACCAAAGATCCTGACACGCAAAGGGACAAAGCGCGAATAAATTTTGTCAGAAAAAAGTCTAGTCTAAACTCTGTTTTTAAGTTTTCATTGGTTGATGATATCGGCCATATCTTAAAAACCAACATCATTAAGCTACTTCTAGAGCCTAAGATCTGTAGGCGTGATGAAATATCATTTGCAGTGCCATTTTCAGGATATTCTATTTAATAAGCATTTTTTTTTTCATGATAATCGGGTTTGTAGCGTTTTTTAGAATTAATTATGAAGGTTTTTTTTTAATACGAGCTACGCTCTTACCCCAATTTAAAGGTATTGCAATATAATAGAGAATATTCACCTTGTGCCGCACTTTCCCCAATACCTCGGATAATGTGGCATTTTGTCACCAAAAAAAATTTTTTTTGAGGGATAGTGGTGATTAAAAATTTTTGGTTAACCGATTTTGTAAGCATATCTATGTGTTTCTTTCACTGTGGTGACAAATCGATATTTCGATTAAACATACAAAATATGTGCCACGCTACATACAAAATATGTACGGAGTAGAATGAAATTAAGGTTGAATCAGAGGGAGTATGAGTATAATAATCTGAATGACTTAGCGATAGCAATTAAAGCAGAGTGGGTTAGTTTGGGTTAGTACATGTGATACTGAAGGGGTATGTTGATAAATACGTTAATAAAATGTTGATAAAATATTTGTGAAACAGGTATTTTCCAAAGAACTGGAAGGACACCTAAGAGAGTATATGCCTACTGCCTGTCGAATATACTATGGTTTGCAAAGGAGAAATATTACGTCCTTAGCTTGTGAACTTGCTAAGGAAAGTAATTTAAAATATCTAGCTAATTGGGACAAAAATCAGGAAGCTGGTGTTGATTGGTTGTGTGGATTTTGCCGACATTGTCAATAAGAAAGCTATAAGCTACTAGTTTAGGGCGGGCAACAAGCTTTAATCCCACAACTGTCAATGAATTCTTTAATAGTTTCCCAGGGTTTACACAAAATTCCCCTGTTTCCTAAAATATTTGCAATTTTGATGAAACTACATTGACTATTGTCCATAATTGATACACTTAATATTATTGGAGGAAAGAGCCAAGTAACATCTGGCAAGAAGGGTGTGATTGCAACTCCTTGCTGCTTAATTTTTCGAAGAGTACATCCTATGCTGATAGGAAACCCTCCGGGAATTAGACGAGTTAGCAGCGAGTTATTTATTGAGATATTAAGGTATTCTCACAGATTCGTAAAAAGTGCACCTGAGGCATCAGTTCTCTTTATTTTTGATAACCATGAGTCTCACATTTCAACAAGATCCTTTGCAATTGTCAATGAATTCTTTAATAATTTAGCCAGGGTTTATACAAAATTCCCAGAAGGTCTTGTTCCCCAAAATATTTGCAATTTTGATGAAACTACACTGACTACTGTCCATAATCCATCCACTTAATATTATTGAATGAAAGGGTCCTACATATTGGCCAAATAACATCGGACGAGAAAGATGTGCATGTAACTTTGTTTCTAGGTGCCGTCTCCGCTTCGAAGGTCGGCAATCATCAGGGCAATTTTTATTTTTGAGACCGCAGCTCTAAATAGTTCATTGTTACTGCATCCAAACCACTCCCTAAGGTTCTTCCGCCATGAATTTCGTCTCCTTCCTACAGATCTCTTTCGTTGGATTTTTCCAAGCCATTTTCAGCGTCTGTAGGTCTTCATGTGTTCCAGCTAAAATAACTGTATCGTCAGCATACCTCAGATTATTAATTGTTATGCCGTTAATTTTATTGCCTATGTCCTGATCATCCAATGCCCTATTTACTATGTCCTCCGAGTACAGATTAAAGAGCATTGGTGAAAGTATACATCCTTGATGAACCTCTATGTATTTATATTTCTTCTGATGTCATGTCTTCTATTCGTACTGCTACTTTTTGGCCATAGTATAGGTTTGAAATTATCCTTATGCCTCTTCTCTTTACTAATGTTTCGATGAGTAGGTTATGTCTAACTTGTAACTTCCTCCTGCTTAATTTTTCCAAGAGTACACTTTAAAGATCGTATGCTGACCAAGATGCCCTCCGGGAATTGCTGGTCGTCCTTCAAAAAGAAGATGAGTTAACAACTAGTTATTTATCGAGATATTAAAGGGTTTTCACAGATTTGTAAAAAATGCACCCGAGTCACCAGTTCTCTTCATTTTTGATAACCATGAGTCTCATTTCAACAGGATCGCTTGAATATTGCAAAAACATGGAATCTTGCTTTTACCTTCGGATACCAGTGAAAAACTTCAGCCACTTAATAAGACCACTTATAAATCACTAAAAACCAACATCAACGGTTCTTGTAATGACTTGGATGATCACAAACGCAGGCAAAAAAAAACTATATATGATTATGCTGGTCAAATTGATTGGAAATGCTTATCCAAAAGCTCGTACGACCAATAATATATTCAATACGTTTAAGTCAATAGGAATTTCGCCTTTAAATAACGACGAAGACATCTTATCTTATGCAATAACGGATAAGTCAATATCAACAATGCAACATTTTTCAAGGCGTTTAACTTCACAACAATCACCAGCGCAGTTAACTTCGCAACATTCACCAAGGCCTTCAACTTCACAATAATCGCCCATGCAGTCAGGTTCACAAGATTCAAGATGACCTTTAACTGATTATTCATCACAGTCTTCACAACAAACAGAGAAAGCTCCGCCCCATAATGAACCAGTGGCGCCTACCAAAGGCTGTCCCCAAAAACTTGTTGTGAATTGATGAGCAGCATGTCAAAGAGGGCAGCGGATATGCAGCGAGTCGGAGGCAAAAGCAGCTTACAGATTTTCAATTTCTGTCCTGTTTTCTTCTCTACTCGGTACAATATACAAATATCCTTGTTGATGAGACTGCTTTCTGAGATGGAGCCTAAATGGAACGATTTTTAGCGCCTGAAAAGTTTGTCAAAATCCATCAATTCGTTTACAAACTACAGCGAATGATGCTGAAATTGTCTTTTCATTTTTGGAAATACAATTATTCTTCTCGAGATGGTGATTTGGACTTCAGATTACGCCCATCATGTAATACAATAAACATGAACTGACGCAAATGCAATAGCTTACGCTTTTTCAAATTTTGAACTACCTTCTTCTTAGCTTTGTATAATATCCAAATATCCTTGTGTACGTAAAGCGGCACCTCGAAATGAAACCTCAATGAAACGACCTTCAGGATCTGGAAAGCTCACGTAAATCCGCTAATTCGTTTTCAAACTATAAAAATTAATAAATTCTGTTTTTTCGTTTTTTTTACATGCATTTTATTTGGTGATTGATTTCTTATTACATTAGTGTCAGAAAACTATTGAATCCAATTTAAAATAAAAAAATAAATTATTCACTAAATATAAAGTAAGTTTTATTAAAAAAAAAGATGGTTATTCACAAAAAAACGTGCATATAGAAAATCAGGTGAAAAATCGCATTAGACGAGTTAGGAACATGGTCATCGAATTTTTGAGAATGGGTTGAGGGTTGTACGGTTATAGATTAATGACTCAACTAATTATCACCTGAGTGAAATTTTATTCAAATTGTTTATTAATTATTCTCTATCCTGCTATAATAATCTATTTCTTCGTAAACTTCATCAAAACATTCATGCCACAAAAGACTTCCGACTCTGAAGAAGAACAGTGTAACCGTCGATTCTTCAGGCCCCATCTCTAATATCCGTTACTTGTTCGTCAGAGGATTGAACTCATACTTGCGCCGATGTTTTGACCCCGGTTAAATTCCTCTTGTTATTGCTTCTTGTGTCTTTATGCTGCTCAAACCTTAAATTAACTTTGAAATGAATTACGTAAAAGTACCAGAAACGATCAGTAGCGTCCGACAGGCATTCGACCCACCCTGGAAACTGTCCTGATTAGTGTCCCAGATTATGCAATATTTCACTTGATTGCTTATGTTTGGTATTATTTGAGAGTCATATATTTAAATAGAGACAGAAAACGGTTAAATTGGGGGAATCGAATAACAATATATCAATGCGAACCCTCAAAGATTCCTATAAATTTATTTTTTTATTATTTTCCTTTGAGGTTGTAGACCTTCTTTGTGCATTGTTTGTTGTTATATGTGGCGAAAGAGAACATAATCAAGTAAATAACAAAATAATGGCACTAAAGATCTAATTACCTAACGTGTATGACGTGCATAACATAACCAATATTAGCATGCAACTCGGTAATGAAGTCTGAAATAAGAGCAATACGATAATAGATCTGAAGCTTCGTGAGATTAAACGGCGCCAATGAACAGTTTATGCCAAATTAGTACGGCAAATAATGAGAATTCCATAATATGGTTAGTCGGTTTGTATATTTCAATATCTGATCGATTCAGGCCAAAATAACTCTAGTCTCGGAAAAAAGTCATTGCCAAAGCTGGACTAATAATAGGTATCTAATTTATATAAAAAACGGTTTTTCAGTGTTTCCCGAGAGGAGTTAAGAAACCAAAATGCAGAAGAATTCAAATTATATTTTTCTCTCAAATCCCATACAAAAAACAGAACTGTAGCAAACAAAAAATATTATGCTACAGAAAGCAAAAACTAAATTGGAATCTCTAAATAGGAAAGTCTAACTAACAGAACTCTGACAAAAAACATAAAATATACTTACATACAAAATAAATCAAAAAGAACAACACTATAATATTCTTATACAAAACAAAAATAAAATAATATTTAAAAAAATAAATCTATTTAAAAAAAATTATTACTAAGAAAAACAGGACAACTTTTGTATTATATAACAAATAAAACACGAACGACAGATATTATTAAAAACTTCTAGAGATATTCAGATTTCGAAGACTCAATTTCGTCATCAGTATTATCAAAGCTACGATCATCTTCTTCAGAATCGGAAGATTCGTCATTAGGACGATTTGCGTTTGGAATGTATTGGCAAAATAATTGATCATCATCATGATAGTCGATATCTAAGGAAGTGGTCCCTATTTCTTTTTTTATGAATGAATGAGTTGAAATGTGAATCAGTTCCTTCCAGAGGCTGTTGATGATGCAATTAATTGCACTAACCGAGATACCCGTAAAGAAAAACGAAAAAATTGAATTTTTCCAATTTAAACAGGTTTTTTCGGAAAGAAACGGCTTTTTTATGAAATTCAAAAAAGAAACGGTTTTTAAAAACACTAGATAGCTTAATAGACAATATAGAGATAAAACACTATTTGACGAATATAAGCAATACAATAAATAAAACATTAAAACAAAATTAATAAAATATAATATAAGTGTGTGCAAATTATCGAACTTGCAAAATAATTAATATTTGTATATAGGCCTATACCATATAGATAGATATGGTGGGATGAGTATTTACTCATTCATTATATCCAAAATTTGGGCCACGAAATTATTTTGTCTGCTCAAGAATTAAAAAAAGAGAGAGTTAGATGTACACATATTATAGTGTATAGTAAAATTAGAAATGTGTATCTTCAGTTGATAAATAAATGCATATAAGGAGATGATCAACTTTTTACTAAATGGTTTTAACATTTCCTTTTTCATTGAATGATCTGAATGGGGTGCGCAAAAGAGCTCAGTTTATGCTCTGGTAGTCCCGTTGAGGAATTTTTCATATTTGTTTTCAACAATTGCAATTGACATATTGTACACATTGTAGAAAAGCAATCAACGGATGCGTACATCCTTAACAAGCAACGATCCACATAATGGAACAGTAGTGACGATGAACTTCTAAGTGACGCGAATAACATCAACTCAAACGCTTCTATGTCTCTAAATTCGGTGTCAAATATTATAAAGAAAGTTGTCAATAGAAATCACTTAAGCGAGACTTCCTTTAAGGAGTATTTGCAATGAATATTCTGTTGCACAGGGGGGGAGGGGGATTGATATTGGAATATCCAAGACTATAAGAGATACGAGGGCGATTATACTGTGGGAAGAAGCGGAATTTACAGCCAAATAATATAGTAAGAAGAATTTTGAGTTCAAAATTTTGGGAATAAACCTTTAGATTTTCAAAACCCTTTTTAGTTTTTCCTGCTTTTATTTAAAAATGTGTTAATTTCGTTGGCACTTTTGGCGTGTTCAGCACACTTTTCCTTAGTAGTGAATAAGAGTGAGCTGTCTATGCAAAAGCATATAACGCTCAAAACTGGTCTACATTCGGCTATTTAACGTTCATTTGGGTAAATTCTGCGCCTATTTCAACCAGGCAGCAGAAAGAGATAGTCAGCGGAGCTATTGTTTCATTCTTAGTTTTCTCCAGAACGGTTGCGAGGGGAAATTTGGGATTGGGCATCTCTTTGGCAATACTTGGGGGCCGCGGACAGTAAATTGCTTTTGGCGATCAGATTTGTCTTTTAAGACTTGTCAAAATTTCACTTTGAAACACGATAACGCTCGAAAAATTATATAATTTTCAAAGTTTCTGGACACCTTTTGACGGTCTTCTAAATCCTATTGAAATTGGTGAGAATCCGCAAATAGCAATAATTTTTTTAGAAGTGTATATTTTATCATCGTATCACTCGACACCTTTTCTCATTAAAAATTTTGGGGATAACTAGCACTCCTGCTGCAAAAACACAAAAAAGTAGAATGCGACAAAGCGCCCAAGTGGTCGGCATGGCGCCAATAAAGAATCTGATTCAAGATCAGATAATGGCGACGATAGTATCATTGATACAAAAAATGGTACAGGAAGCATTCTCCGCACTTAATGGACAGTGGAGACATTGATCGCCTCAAAATTATGTCGTGGAACATCTGTGGCCTCAGATGTCACAGAATCGAAGTTCGACAACTTCTGCAACGACATAATTCGGCGGTCCTGGCCTTGCAAGAGACCAGGATCAATGGATCAATTAACTTCAGTTTACCCAGATATACCATCTATCGACATGACAGAGTTAACCCCATAGGACATGGGGTTGCTCTAGTAGTCAGTAATGAAATAGACCACACAAATCTAGGAATCGAAATGGACTCAGATATTGAGGCGGTCTCCATAAAAGTCTCCACGAGACGTGGAGATATCAAGATAACCTCGATTTATCTTCCGCCTCAAGATCTGCTTCATGAAGATGACCTAGAGGAACTAACACGTGACCCAAGCTCCAAGATCATCATTGGCGACTTGAACTGCAAACATCAGCAGTGGAACAGTTCCAGGACTAACAGAAACGGTCAAAGATTGGCAGAGTATTGTGAAGATAGAGGTGTAGATGCACCGGGACCAGATCATCCTGAACATAGTATTGCTTAAAAACGTGCGATTCGACACGGACATAGACACCATAGTAGAAGGGACATCAGATCACAATCCTACAATGCTGTGCGTCAATCTAAGACTCTAAGATCCAACTGCGAACAAGAAAGACGACCAACTGGCATAGATACCAGAACACTATTAAGGAAAACATCCAAATTCGACAAATAAACAACGCCCAGCAGCTAGATATGGAAGTGAAAAATCTGGAAAACAACATCATCCAGGCCTTCAATACTAGTACTGCTATAGAAGACCTCTCCACCACTCGAAGACATGATGATCATCTCTCTGATAAGATCAAGAACATGATTCGAGAAAATAGGAGACTAAGGCGAATATGCAAGAACCGGCCGAGACAATGACAGAGTCACGCTGAACCAACATAACGGCACTCTAAAAACGAGACTCAAGGGGCATAGAGACGAATCTTGGCAAAACAAGCTCAGGGAACTGAGTCTAGAACAATCAGCCTGACAGATGCAGAGGGTACTCCGCAACCCCAGGACTCCTGTCCCGCCCTTAAGCGAAGCAATAGGCGTGGTTTACGCGAACGTGGATAAGGCGGAGCTATTCGTTGAAACCGTGCAGAACCAAGGTAGACTAAATAAACATCCTGACGATGATGAAGATCATCATGAAGACGTCCAAGAAAGAGTCATGCGCCACGAGCAGAGACACATTCTGACCTCGCCAGCTGAGGTTGCGAGCATCATAGAGAGCCTAAAGAAAAAAGAGCACCAGGAGCTGATAAGGCATAACAGCAACCGCCAACATCATCAACGCGATGATGAGACTTGTCCACTTCCCTGACAGGTGGAAGGAGGCTGAGGTGATAGTAATACCTAAACCAGCTAAGGATAAGACCGATCCTGCAAATTACAGGCCTATCAGTCTTCTCTCTGCTGTTAGCAAGGTGGCTGAACGAGTGATATTGAAGAGATGGAACAACAATCGACAACAAACGAACTGGACACAATCCCCTTTTTCTAGTACGGATTGATGACGGGACATTCTTCCGAGCTACTGCTGCTAAAAGCAGTAGAATACATAATATAAGTCTTCAACAGTGGCAAGACGACAGGTGCAATCTTTCTAGACGCAAAAGAGCATTCGACAGAGTATGACATCAGGGGCTGTACTATAAGATGATAGTAGGGGGCTACTCTGATCGAATCATCAATATCATAAGAAGCTACCTGACAAACAGAAGATTCCATGTGAAAATCAAGGATAAAGCAAAAGCATCCAGGCCTAGAACACTTGAGGCAGGAGTACCGCAGGGCTCAGCCCTTGGACCGTCCCTGTCCTCAATATACACACATGATATACCATCATTCGAAAACGCACAAATATCATTGCATGCTGAAGATACAATGATACAATTCACACACAACAACAAAACGAGTATAAGCGCTGTGCTACAGGGGACACAGACGAAATCATCAACTGGATGATAAAATGGAAAATCAAATTAAATGAACGAAAAACGAAAGCCATAATCCTTCAGAGGAGGAGGAACCACACATAAGGATAAATAACACCAACTTTCCTTGAAGTGACGAAGTCAAGTACCTTGGAGTGTACCTGGACCGTGGCTTGACATGGAAAAGGCACATCCAAGCTGCAAGAGACAAAACCAAGCGGTCAATGGCTATGCTAAATCCCATGATCGAGAGACGTAGCCAAATGTCACTGAAGACTAAGCTCGTCATGATAAAGGCAATAGCCAGATTCGGGCCAGATCTCAACTGACGTATGGCTCAACAGCCTGGGGATACGCAGCGAAATCAAGCATTAAATTGCTAACGAGTACAAACAACGTACTAATCAGGAGAGCAGCTGGGGCACCTTGGTTCGTTAGAAATACCGGCCTGCAAGCGGACATACAGTCGCAACCATTAGAAGACTTTGTAGTCGAAAAGGCTAGGCGCGTTTTCCTTAAGGCAGAGAACCATGCCGATGAAGACCTGAAAGAAGTAATAAACTACCACCCAGATGACCCAAGGACCAAAAGATGGGCGACACAATAGACCCAGGAGTCCAATTGCGTGATCATAAGAGACGAAGACACACAACACACGAGAAGCGTGATGAAGTAATCACAAGCGAGGCAACTTCATAGGAAGACCAGGACTTAAGACGCGACGTGCAGAAGAAAATCCCTAGAGGAGTTAAAGCACAGGTCGGAATTCGCTGAGTTTCTTATGGGTATGCCAATTTAGAGAGTCCCACACTACCCTCCGCTACCAGGGGGGTGTGTATAACAGAGCATTTTCTCAGAGCCCCAAAAAAAATAGGGGTTGAAGTTTAAGGGCTGAAAATATAAAAAATGTCCCCCTAAAACCATTAACCGACGGACCCGAGTGTTTTTTCAGGTTTTCATCTAAAATACTGAATATCAAGGCAAAATGCTTGTTGGGCCAGGTGATCTACGGAAAATAAACGTAAACACTATCCTACCAAATGTCACTCTCTAAGTAGTAAGTTTGCGCAAATTATATATATCCTAAAGGTGTTGAAATAATTTTAACATTTATATTAGTCGCGATCATAAAAATTACTATATTGTAAGATATAAATTATAGTTCTTGGGACCGCTTCCATGTAGAAAAAAGTGCAATAAATCACCAAAATAGATTTAATGATCTTTTTCAAACAAAGCCGATTAATAAGTCCACAACTGTCACAATAAGATGACATCCAAGATTTATGGGGCGTTAGGTAACTAGCAACAAGGAATTAATAATTTATAATAGTGTGTGGTCGTATACAGATGGTCATAAATATCTTATTTAAGTAGAAAAATATGATTTCACTCCGTGCTTGATCTTCCTCATGGTTTTTAAGCATGGAAAACAGTTTAGAGCGCCAGTAGATAGATGTGACTAAAAAGTATTAATATACAGTCATATATATTTTTCTCAATAGGGGGACTTGTAACAGAAGTAGCGGCTTCTTAATTAAAACGCTATTAGCATTTTGGTTATAAACTTTATCGTGTAACACCTGAAATGCGAGCGTGCCTTTCCTCCCTAAATCAGCTTTTGCCACCATTCACATGCACTTGCCCCACAGCCCACAGTATACATAAGTTAATAGGCTAAAATAATAAATTATTTTAATAAATATTTTCGGAAACCGCGGGCCATTTAATAAATACGCCTATTTCGAATCGCTTAATTACAACTGACTTTTACGACATTATTAAGCCGAATTTATGCCAGGCCATGTGATGTTTACTATATAATTTTTCTTCTTGGATACAAAATATTTGGTTCAACTCGATCTGTTCCTGAAATATTGTGCTCGAGGAAAATTTATAGGGCGTCAATAAATGGGTATAAACTGCTCTAATTCATTTAAGGAATTTCCATAACTGTAGAATATTGAAGAAATTAAAAGTAGCAATCTTAGAATATACGGGTGGAGCAACAGAGAAAATTACAGAGTAAAATGTTAAAATTTTATTTTGAATTTTGTTTAATATTTTCTAAGCTCTTTATCATATCATGAAAATGGGTATAGGAGGATTTTCAAGAACGAGATAAAATTTATCGGATATCTATTTTGTTGTAGCTCATAGAGAGCGCTACCTACAATATTTGGCCATTAAAAGGGCTATAACTTTTTTCTGTGTTCTTCAAAATTCGATACTACTGTATTTTCTAGATAAGAAATATATTTGTTAAATATCGATACCGTTTTCAAGATATTTGCTATTCTATTATTGCATGCAATATCCTATGGCAATAAGTTTTGTGCTATTTGGCCTTGTTCAAAAACAAATCAAGTCTAAAGTTAGTTGCAAAATATGTTTAGATATTTTATAGAAAACCGCATAAATAACCTAGAAAACAGATGACACTTGAGGAAAAAATGGGTTGATTAAAGAAATATTTCTTTTCAACGATGAACTACAAAACGTATTATTTAAAATAAAAACATTCAAAAGTAAAAAGGGATTTCTAGATAACAACACCGTTAACCTCGATGCATTTTGAAACAGGTTTCATGTAGGACTGTCTAGCTTTAAAAAGCATTTCCTGCAGTATTGGCACACTCGAGTAAATTTCTTGATTTTTCAAGCAGGCATACTATATCCCAGGGCAGGTGTATGTTCCATAAAGTGGGATAACAAACCAATTCCAGCTAACACGGATTAACCCAGATTAACCTAAATGTACAAAACAAGCACATTGAGATCATCTTTTTGCATAATTGGTCGTGAAACTTGATATCATGGCAGCTCGAAACTCAAAAATCCATTGGATTAAAATCGGGGCTTCGGGCAGGCCATGGAAGCGGACAGCTACGTTCTATTCATCACTGAGGAAAACGTGTGATGAGAAAGTTTCTCACATAGACGGAAAAGTGTGCAGTGAAAAAGTCTATGTCGGGGCCTACATAATTCAACAATTTTTATTTATTTATTAAGTGGATCTACGGGCTTGCCATTTTACATTATGCACTTGAATCTACTACTTAATGTTCATTTTACAAAGAATCTAAAAATGTTAATCCGATCATTCAAAAATCTCGATAAATCGGAACAAATCTTACACTAATAATCAATTAGTAAATCAAGTAAAAAAAAATACAAATTAAAACGCATAGCCCGGACATTCCCTCTAAAATTCCTCAAACTTGAGCCAAATATATCGACGCGCGCATTCACAAGATGCCCTCCTCACAAACTTCAAAATTAGTTAATTTTCGCCATAATTCGTTGAATAAAATGGCACATGAAAAAGTTTCGGGCAGACACATCTAACAGCATCAAATCCAGTAAGACATGGCAATCTACGGAAGAATGCAGAGCTCCGTGTAAGAAACACATACCAATTTGAATTATCCTCAACCCCAAGGTATCAATGCCCAATAGCTCTCTAATATGATCATAGTTATACTGGTTGCAGGGCCGGCGCCAGACATTTGGCCCCCTGTGGCAAAGCCACTAAATGGCCGCCCATCTCAAGGTAGCTAGTGGCAAATGTAAATCGGAGGCAATAGCTCTCAAAGAGAGAATTTCGTCTTTTAATTCGATGCCAAATATATGTTTCTCTTCGCCGTCAGTGAGGTAGATTTCCAAATCCATGCAATGTTTCATGAGATCTTCTTTCGAAACGTTTTCAAGAAGAGATATATCGTATGAGAAAGAAAACTGATCTAAATGGATTTCAACCTACCCAACCTCTTTTCAAGTGCTTGAATAGTTGTGTCCAATACAACAAAAAATATTTCGATATTAAATTTTGTTTTTGAATCTCCAAAGGCTCATCTGCACAGTCGTAAGGAAATTGCCTTTTTTTTTGGTCGAGCTCCTGGGTGAAAATCGAAGAAAATTTCAGCTCCTCAGCAAGAAGAGTAGCATCAAACAAGGAACTTTCGAAAGCCTCGTCAGTTCTAAGCCCCTTGAAGTGATTCAGTAACTTTGCAAGAGTCTTGCCTGAATCCGACACATTTATTGCAGGATCTTGTAACATTTTGCTAACTGTATTTACGTTATTTAGGATCTCATACCATAATATGATGATACATACCCAAAAACTGAAAGATTTCATTTTCTTTGCCAGAGCATCAGCTTCGTTCCTAACACTCACTTCAACGTCATTTCTATTTGACTATTGAGTATTATACAATTATTTTTTAAATAATATATTATTTTATTCAAATGTGAAAAATAGATAGCTGTAAATCCAAATTTAGAACGGGGGTCCCGCCGCCCCACCCCTGGCCCCGGCCCTGCTGGTAAAGTGTGGCAAGTATAACTGGAACAGCGAAAAGAATGCGGACAAAAAATTGGCGATGTTGTCGAGTAACTTTAATATTCTTTGAATATTATTATTTAGATAAACACATAATTTAATATACTCATTAACTCATTGAAAATAACTGGAAACTGAAACTTTACTATTACCTCAACTTTAATTCATAATCTATTTTACACATTATCAATTTAAATAAATTTAAGACATTTATATTTATTTGCCCGATACATCCGGCAACAGGTGCGCAAGTTCCCCTCGTCCTCGTGACAAAGTGCATCAAGGCGATTGGCTGCAAGCCATTTTTCCTCTCTTCGCTCCTCAAACGTCGCTGTTCCAAATAAGTTTGCCACACTTTAACTATACTGCACACGCTCAATACTCTCAATATAGGACGTATAATTATGATTCCAGGCCTCAAAGCAATGTTTCAAAACAGCGCGAACAAAGGCACTGTAGAGGATTTTCAAAGCAAATGTTGAAAAATCCGCTGAATATCAATAAACAAATCTTAAGAACTTCGTAGCTTAAGATGTTTTGATGCTTATGAATTACAAATTTGCAGTTCAATATAACCTCTAGAGCCTTAACTTGATTACAAATCTGCAAAACTGTGCCATTTACAGAATAAGGAAACTTAATGGAGTCCTAACATTAAGATCAATACCATTGGTATGGCACCATGCCAAAAAATTATTCAGATCCTGCTGAAGTTGAAATACGTCCAATAGTTCAATAGAAGCCACAGGTCTAAAAAGCTTCTAATCATTCGCAAACATAATCAAGCTGCTCCCAGAAACAGATTTGGGGAAGTCTTTCAGAAACAAGGCGAAAAGGATAAGGCCACAATGGGATTCCTGCGGGACACACTATGAAACCCAAATCTGAGAAGAAAAAGGATTGCCAAACGTAACAACCTGATCTGTCTGTTAAATATCTAACTACGTCCAGCATAAAAGCCACAGGTCTAAGAAGCTTAAAATCAGCCGCAAATATAAGCAAGCTGCTTCCAGAAACAGATTTCGGTAAGTCTCTCAAAAACAAAACGAAAAGGATAGGGCCACAATGGGATCCCTGAGGGATACGCGATGACACCCCAATTTGAGATGAAAAATTGTTGTCCAACCTAACAACCTGGCACCTGCCTGTTAAATCGCTGTTTATCCAGCTTAATTCTAGTGGTCCAAAGTATAGTGCTTTTAATTTGGTAATAACAAGGCCATAGTCGACCTCATCAAAAATACCTTAGAAAAGTCTGTATAAACCGAGTCGTTCTGCAGACCCCTCTCTATGGATTTTGTTATAAAATGTTCATACAGAATCAAGTGTGTTCCAGCAGACCTCTCCGCAAGGAAACCATTATTCCCCTACAGTCCCATGTAAGAAATTTACGCCAACGAGATTTGATATCTGCTTGACTCGTCTTGAATATAGGTTTTAAATAACTGAACTTCCAAAACTGTGAGAAAACTCCCGAGTTCAAATATATATTAAACAATTTATGCAGAGGATCTGTAAGTGTAAATACATATTTCTTTAAAAAATGAGTTGGCATCCTATCAGGATCACTTGTGAGTTTAGAAGGAGTTACAGACAGACCCTCGATAATATCAGGAAGGGTGCAAAAACAATTATTATTTTTAATCTGATTTTCAAAACTATTGTCAGGGATTGTTGTTGCTAGTGTATACTGATCCCAAAAAATCAGCGAAAATATTTACTAACTGATTTTTTTTATGACACACACTAATGGGAGATACTATGGCACCCGACGAGCGGTCTGTGCGCGATGATGTTGATTGACACGGTTCTTGAATAGTTGTAGGTTATAATTAGAGGGAAACAGCTGTCCTGGAAGTGAGGTCCACAGTAATGCAGTGCGCCAGACAAAGGAGTTCTTGTAAATCGAAGTTCTAGGTGTTTCCAGTTGTACAACAAACGGGTGCGCTTTTGCCGTCTGTCGCGACGGTTCGACAGGCGTTGCCCGGGGCGGTATGATGTGGGCCAAATCCTGGGAACATCTGCTGTGAAAATATCCGTAAAAGAGGGATGTATCGGCCATACGTCTGAGAGGCTGATTTTGCGATGTTGGCAACGTGGTCATGCCAACACATATTGCTGTTGACCGAGACACCCAGTAGTCCGATTGACGAGGATAAAGGAATGGTCGATCCTGCCATAACGATATCAGGCCCGCTGTATTGGCTTTCTTGGTAAACGCGGCTGCTTGGGGTTTTTCTGCATTGAACTGGACCAAATTCCTGTCGCCCCAGGTTCGAACCCTCTCCAGACCTTGATTAGTTGTTGTAATGTGCCCCTGTCTGCGGTGATGAGTCTCAGTCGCTAATAAAAGGGTTTTCTGATCTAAATTGTCATCTGCAAAGCTGTAAACAGGATTATTGGTTTCGGTCAGCAGATCATTAATATAGATGAGGAATAGAGTTGGTGAAAGTATTGCGCTCTGAGACTCTCCCGCATTAACGCTAGAGGGAGAGAAACTGAAATAGCGCCCAGACTATTAAACAAAGGGTCCAATAACACTCCTACACAAAAGGTTCAATTTAACCTGAAGCAAATCATGTACATTAAAATGTCTGACACAACATCGCAGCCGCAGAGTCAACTTGAACCAAACCACTGGATATTCATAAAGCCGTAGTCATCTGTCAAAAACGCCGCACATTCCCGATAATGTTCCAGAAGAAAATCAGTTGGTAAACATCATCAATCGAACCAAAACTAACTGTTTCAATTTTATGTCTTCATTTAATGCTCCACTCCATCCTTTGCTACATCAAGTCTTTCAGGCTTTAGTTATTTTCTTATGGCTATGAACCAAAGAGACCGGCATATGAGATCAATACAGACCTGCTCTAACGAACTACAACAAAGACATCTCCAGAGAGGCAAAAAGGAATTCTAGGATCCATTGAATTATGCCTAGAGAACCCGTTTAGGAGTGAGGATCACTAAAACGACCTGACGGAACATTTACGGAATCTGGCATAGAAACGTTAGAGCTTCTGGCTAAGACCCATTTCCCAGGATGTCTGATTTTGCATAATGATGAGCAGGAGCCTTTTTGGGACCGATCAAACCCGTCAAAAACGGGCGACTAGATTGTCCCCAAGAACATCATTAATGCTTCAACAATTAAAAGTGCAATTCTATCGTTTAAGCCTTTTAAATAACCTGGTGAGGACGGGATATTTCTAGCACTGCTGCAAAACGGCGGTATTAACACCGTTCTTAATTAAGCTTTTTAGAGCCAGCCTAGCGAGTAATTGTATACGTAGCAGCTGGGCTAAAATCAGAGTGGTATACATCCCGAAGATGGGACGTAGGGAATCAACACCTAACTCATGGAGACCGATAAGTCTGACCTCCTTTCTGTCGAAATACATGGAAAAGATACTGAACGCGTACATTAGAACGGGTGCACTTGGTGAGTATCCACTAAATGCTCGCCAATATGCGTATCAGACCGGAAAATCTACAGAACTAGCACTAAGCAATATTGTCGGGACCATAACACAAGCGTTAGATAACAGGAGTATCGCAGTGGGTGTGTTCTTAGACATTGAAGGAGCATTCAGCATTAGCTGAAAGAGGGGTTGAACCACAGATAAGGAACTGGATGAGTGGCCACAACAATCCTACAAAGGAAGGGCTACAGATTCAGGACTGTCATGGGGTGTCCGCAGGGTGGGGTTTTGTTTCCCTTTTTTTCTTTTGTCTCTTGATGGATGGTCTGCTAGCGGTCCTCTCGCTGTGGGATGTGGAGATGATCTAGTAATATTTATAAGAAGCAACTCGCAAAGAACTACCTCAGAGGATCTCCAAGAGGTGCAGTAGCTTGGTACTCTAAAATCCTACAGAGCTCCGCGAGAATCAAATTATCCACCTTACAAAGACCAGCATGTCTGGCAATTAGTGCCGCCTTCGGCACTACACCCGCGGCAGCACTTGAGCGTCTTCTAAATCTGTCACCTTTCCAAATAGTACTTGAGACGGAGGCCAGAGGATGGGCTACGTATAGATTGACACAGGCAGAGATCAACAATCCGCAGGCAATCATCATGGTGCCCAACAAGCTGGAAAACGTTAATGAGCGGGACACTGTGTTGGGTCTACCATCAGAATGATATGCCTACCACAACTAACTATTACCATGCCTATGACGTCCTCCTACCAGGGAGGAACGAATGGGCAAAAGACTCTGAACATCTGAGAACAACAGATTATATTTGGTTCATTGACGGATGCAAGACCAATGAAGGTACAGGAGCCGCTGCATGGAATAAAAATGGTAAGGTTGAACTTAAGTGTTCCCTAGGCAAACATGGAACTATTTTTTAGGCTGAAGTTGATATGACTGCACAGTGGCTCATCGATAGAAAACGTAAAGGCAAATCAATCAAAATATTCGCTGATAGTCAAGCGGCTTCAAAAGCTCTTGAATCTAGCCGTTGTTCATCCAAGGCCGTATGGAACTGTCAGGAACTACTCACCAGACTAGGTAGAGAAAATAAACTTACACTGATCTTACCTGGACATACAGGATATGAAGGCAACGAAAGAGCTGATGTTTTTGCAAAGTAAGCCGCCGCAACGGCTTTCACAGAACCAGAACCAGTGCTGAGAATAGCTTAAAACACAGCTAAAGAAGCCCTCTCCAGATCGAGACAATAGCAGTTTGTAGACAAATGGAGAGAGATACCGCGCCTAACTCATTCAAAGATAGCAGTGAATCTACCATCAGGAGTGAGAACTAAGCAACTTCTTCAACTTGGCCGACAACAGGTGCAGGCTGTAGTTGGCATGTACACTGGCCATTGTCGACTAAGAAGCCACATGAACAAGATAGGGCTTTCCGAAGAAACGGAATGCCCCTTATGCTTGGAGGACGAAGAAACAATGGAGCATGTTTTATGCTACTGCCCAGCAATAGAAAGAACCAGACAAACGGTGTTTGGAAATCCTCTAATTACATTTGCAGATTTGAAAACTATCCACCCCAGAAATCTATTCGATTTCATGAAACGGATAGAGCCTTTGGCCTAGTGGAAACCACAGATGTGAGCCACAATAGTCCAATGGTAGCATTTGGGCCCACTCACGTGTACAAATACAATATGGCTATGAGAACTTTTCCACCATATGCTTTACCACTGTTATGTTACGGTCATGACAACATGACCACTTCATAATCACACAACTCAGTAGCAGATTGATGGCTCCTAAGCTCCATTCGACAACCACCAATATTCTGATAACACCCCAATAATGGGTTATCATAATTTTTCTTTACAGGTTTATCCTCCTTTATAAGATCATCTCTTCCATTATTCAAAGAAAATCCCGATTGAAATCATTTGAGTCACTCCGAGATAATCTAGTCTCATAAAACCTCCGGAGCAATACACTAGATGGTCAAATAGAGTTATTCAAAACATTTTCCTTTGCACTATAATCAACAATCAACTTAAATGCTTAGTTTACTCCTTTGGTATCAAGCTTTTCAGCTCGCACAGGAAATGTTACATGTAATAATAAAATAACAAATATTTCGAAGTTGATCAAGTTTGACGATTTTTAGCAAGTATAGCTTTTTTTATCTTAAAATTATAGACCATTCAGTTACCCAGAAAAATTATAGCTCTTTTAATGGGCAAATAGTATTGCAGATAGCGCCCTCTGTCAGCTACAAAAATAGGAATCAGATCCAAAGTTAAATTTTACTGTCGACGCCCTGCACGTCGTAATACTTCAAGGTTAGTACTCAGTACCATTACTTTTAGACCACCCCCCGGTTTAAATATTTTAGGTAAACTTTTTGAGGTTTTGAAATTTGGTGAAACCCTTTCTAAACTTTTGGTGACGCTTCCCTTTGTAGGTTTATTTAATATTATATTATTTTAGAATTCTGTAAAATAAACGCTTTTGTATAATAAATATATTAATTGAATTACATATGCCCAAAAGAACACCGATGAGTAAAGTAGGTATATAAAAATTCTTCGAAAATCGTGTTCCACGTCCAAGCACTTAAACACTACTTCAGATTGAAATTTGCTGAAACATATATAAAGTTATTTTTCTGGATACATTTTTAATAACAGTTTTGAGTATGCATGCAGCTAGCCAAGTTTCCTAGTTGGAGGTTTTGGCCTATAAATTATTTATAAACGACCAACTTCATCGTGAAACAATAGCGAGTTTTCGCATTGGATGGATTTTATAAGAACATCCACTGATATCGAGAAGTTTCCAAAGTTTCCAGCAAAGTAAAAAAGAAGTTTATGTACGCGATTTTTGAGAAAATTCACTTAGAATAAGTTAAGGAGCAACTTTTTTGACTATCCTCCGCTCAGTAAAAATAGAAAAGTTCCAATTTGTTGTAGATATTTCAAAACCTGCAAAAGTGTACGCCCAGAAGAAGTAATAAGCAATAATTTAATATTATAACTTTATGTTACCTAATATTGTAGAATATATAAATATTTCAGTTCAAAATAGCGAATTTAGAGTCAACTTAATAACACGGTGTTAAGCTAATTTAAACTGTGATTACAAACAGACCTTGTGTCAATATGTTTATGAAACTTCGGGCCATTTGAAACTTTCGAGCTAAATAAGGTGATAATATAACTCTTGATTAAAATTCACGGCTAATGAATTAACGCTAGATTAGTTTGTAACCTACTTTTGCTAGCTACAGCCCGATTCACATTTGAAAACTTAATGCTTATATTCATTGAAAATAGAATTACAGCTTTGTATTAAATGCATTAGAGACCTTGCAGTTGATTTTGCCAGTCGAAACACAAGTTCATGCAGATCGTTAGGTAGTGATCATAAAGAAAAAAGAGAAGTACCTGAAGAAAATCCGAGTCCTGAAAATGATACAGAAAACCTAGAAGATCCCGATTTTGGCAATGAAAATATTGTGGAAGAGCTTGTAAGTAGAAGAAGGTTAAGATCGAGAGGCAATGTGAAGAAACCAGTAAGATTTGAAGAATATATTATCATGTCTGTTGTCTCAGAAATATTAAAGACAAAAAAACCGACAAGCTGTTAATGGTGAAGAAAAGAACAATGGGGATTGGCGATGAAGAAAGAATTAGCTTCCCTCAGCAAAATAACACGTGGATTTTTGAACATTTAACTTAAAGAAAGAGAACTATTCATTATAAATGAGCGTTAAAGGTAAAAGAAACCCACATGATTCAATAGAAAAGTACAAAACTTTAAAGGCTACTCATAAAGGAAAGGCATCGTTCATTCCAATGGCAAAATCTGGTACTAAGTGAGAACACGGTATTTCCTCAATTTGACGTGTGCATAAGATTTCTGCATGGTGAAATCGATAAAGACGTCTTCATGAAGCAACCAGAGGAGTATAAAAATGGAACAAATCCATATTAAAGGAGTTTTTAGGACTCTCAGCAAATTCCACACTGTTGGACTGAACGCTCTTAAATTTATCAAGAATAGGTTTTATATCTTCGTATCGTACTTGTAATAATTCAAAGGATTTGTCTAAATCGGTTTTAGATAGAAACGTAATGAATAATAAAGCTGATTCATGTTTATTCATAAAGAAAAAAAGAAGAAATACCATTATTTGGTGTTATACGTTGACGATGAACTCTTACTGGGTAACAATAACAGCATGAAAGATTTCTTCATTTCGGATCTGAAAAAGGACTCTAACATAACTATTAAACCAGCAAAAATTAATTCTTGTTAAGATGGATCTATACAAGTCACTCAAGAAGCTTTTATCAAAAAACTTTTGGAGCGTTATATATTGATTGATTGCCCACCAGTGTAGATTTTAATTATTAAAGACGCTGTAGAACCAAGGAAATAAATGCATGAATTTTGATACAGGCTGTTCTACCTCATGACTGGTACGAGGCCTGACATCTCTTTAGTGGAGTGGTTTGCCGAAGTTTTGAGAAAATACGACTTATTCAGTTTATATGCTGGAGGAGCAGCATATTGGTTAGTGAAAGACAGTCCTCAGTAGCAATTCCTACTACTGAAGCAAAAATCATCAAAGCAGGTGAAGCTACAAAAGACTTGATATGGCTGAAGAGACTCTATGAAGAAATTATGGAACTGAAGTACGTTCATATAGTTTATGTTGATAATGAAGCTACCATTAGACTTACTCAAAATCCCGAATTTCACAAAAGAACAAAACATATAATAATAAGGCATTTTCTTGTTCGTGAATTGGTCCTGGAAGAAGAAGAGAACTTTCATGCAGTCTGCTGGTCTTTTTTTTTTATGGCAGTGGCACACACACTAAAGGGCGATCCTATGGCGCTCGACGAGCGGTGTGTGTGCGAAGATGCTGATTGACACGGTTCTTGAATGTTTGCAGGTTGTAATTAGTGGGAAACAGATGTCCCGGAAGTGAGTTCCACAGTGATGCAGTGCGCCAGACAAAGGAGTTCTGGTAAAGCGATGTTCTAGGTGTTTCCAGTTGCACGACGAACTGGTGCGCTCCTGCCGTCTGTCGGGACTGTCTGACAGGAGTTACCAGGGGCGGGATTATGCGGGCCAAATCTTGGGAACATCTGCCGTGAAAGTATCTGTAAAACAGAGACATCTCGGCCACATGTCTGCGATGTTCCAGACTATCCAGATTCCGGGTCAACTCCGGATCGCCGACGAGACGCACAGCCCTCTTCTGAATGGAATCCAGCAGCTTTAGGGTATGCTTTGGTGCGGCACCTCAGATATGTGAGCAATATTCTAAGCACGGTCTTATTTGCGCTTTGTACAGCAAGAGCAACTGCTGCGGTGTATAGAGTTTTTTGTTGCGAAATAGTGCACCAAGCTTCTGGGAGGCTGATTTTGCGATGTTAGCAACATGGTCATGCCATGACATATTGCTGTTGACCGAGACACCCAGCAGCCCGATTGACGAGGATGAAGGAATGGTCGATCCTGCCATAATGATGTCCGGGCCCGCTGTATTGGCCCTCTTAGTAAAAGTTGCTGCTTGGGTCTTTGCTGCATTGAACTGGACCAAATTTCGGTCGCCCCAAGTTTGAACTTTCTCCAGGTCTTGATTAATTGCTGTAATCTGCTCCTGTCTGCGGTGATGAGTCTCAGTCGCTGGTAAGGGTTTTTCTGATCTAAAGTGGGAAACAAGGGTACTGTCATCTGCAAAACTGTAAACAGGATTATTCGTTTCGATCAACAGGTCATTAATATAGATGAGGAACAGAGTTGGTGAAAGTATTGCGCCCTGAGGCACGCCCGCGTTGATGGTGAATGTATCCGAGATGTGTCCATCGACCGCAACGTGTAGGGATCGGTTCTTAAGGAAACTGACCAGCCAGCTGCAGAGAGAGGCGGGCAGTCCCAAGGACGGCAGTTTGTTGAGCAGTCCGTCATGCCAAACTCTGTCGAATGCCTTTGAAATATCCAACGCAATCGCTCTAGACTCTCCGTAGTTTTCAATTGCCCTACTCCATATATGAGTGACATAGGCCAATATATCTCCTGTCGATCTCTCTTTGCGAAAGCCGTATTGATTATCGCTGATTATTCTGTTGCTCTCGAGGTACTTTAGTAGTTGCTGGTTGACTACACGTTCCATGACTTTGGAGATTATTGGAAGCAAGGCAATTGGGCGATAGTTTGAGGGCATGGTTTTCTTGCCTTTTTTGGAACAGGTTGCACTCGAGCGACTTTCCAAGAGGATGGGTAAATCCCTTTTCTGTAAGAAAGAGAAAAAAGCCTGGAAAAAACGGGTGTTAGTTCGTTGGCGCAGTTCTTTAGTACGATGGCAGGTATTCCGTCCGATCCTGATGCCTTTTGCGTATCTAGTTCTTTAAGGATTTTGCGAATATCACGGTGAGAAAACTTGACTTCTGCCATGGTAGTGTTGATGTTCGGTATAGTGGGGAGAGTCTTGCCTTGAGGCACGTCTAAGGTAGAGTGCGATGAAAACATTTTGGCGAGCATGTTTGCTTTTTCCTTGGCTGTAGTCGCCGTGATGCCACGTTCGTCCGTCAAAGGTGGGAGAGACGTTTTTGTAAAGTTGTTACTTACTGCCTTTGCTACCGACCAGAAATTCCTGGAACCACTGGGGCATTGCAAAAGTTTATTCCTGATCCATTGATTGTGTTTGTCCTTAGTTTCGTCGATCACACGCTTGCACTCGTTTCTCGCTTCGATAAAATAATTGCGATTTTCAGCGGTCTGATTTTGCTGCCAGTACTTATAGGCTTGTTGTTTCCTTCCTACAGCTCTTTCGCATCTTTTGTCGAACCAGGGCTTTCCTTTTGATGGTAACTTGATGGAATTTGGGATGTATGCTTCCTTTCCTGAGGAGATTACGTGCATGACCTCTTCGCAGCAGTCTGAAGGGTCGTCAGTGGCAAAGCAGACGTCGAGCCAAGGAAAATCTAGGTAGAACTGCCTTAGATCGTCCCAGTTTGCAGAATTGTAATGCCAGATTTTGCGAGGCAATGGTGGATCCTTCTGTATGAGTGGCAATTCACAAACCGTTGTAATAAGTTTGTGGTCGGAGGTACCTAATGGCGGACCAACTGTAACCTTGTACTGGTCAGGATTGGTGGTCAGAAAAAGATCGAGGAGGGCGGCGAATTCGCCCCTCTCTGAGATTCGAGTTGGTTCGTCTACAAGTTGAGTAAGTCCGCAGCTGATGGCAAATGCTTCAGCTTCTCTACCTTCGTTGTCGGTCTTGTTGTGATGTTTGAGCCAGTTGGTGTTGTGGGCATTGAAATCTCCCAGAACGATTATTTCTGAACTGGGGTGGTCGACCTGTATTGAGTCAAAAGTGGTAGCTAGTGTTGAGAAAAAGCTTTGGTAGGCTCTATCGCTCGGAGGGCGATAGAGACAACATATAAACTTGGTTAATCCCTTGGCGGTGAACTTGAGCCACATGACGTCAAGGTTGTTCGGTTCGAGTGTTTCCTCGCGGTGACATGAAAGGTCGCTTCGGACAAAAAGGCATATTCCGAACTTATGTCTAAATCGGGTATGTAAGTCGTAACCAGGATAGAGGTAGTTCACTGTTGTTGTTGTAGAACATACTTGTGTTTCTGTAAGGGCTAATATGTGTGGTCTATTTGCTTGTAGATGTTGGTGTACCGAATTTATGTTTGTATTTAGGCCTCTTATGTTGCAGAAATCTATTCTAAATTGGTTCGGTATCTTTGCTGTGTGTGAAATGCGGAATGAAGGGCTCCCAGGGCCACCCAGCGCCCGGAGATCCGAATGGCCGGGGAGTTTACTTCCGGAATATTTTGATCCTGGAAGCACCATCATGTCCATATATTCCTACTGTGGAACCCGGGACCACCAGCGCGGAAACGGAACGTGATTTGGGAAAACCACTTGGCGCTTCCCAATTCTGGTGGGGTGGTCTTTCACCGGACGATGCGAGTAGGCTTAGGCATCTACCACCTAGGGCTCAGACTCATTCCTTTGGCGGTCCCTAGTCTGACCGGGGTAAAAATGGGGTTTGTTGGGTCACTCCCCAGTGATCAGCTCCAGACTTTGTACTTTGGTGTTCTCCAGCCTGGAGGAGGACGATGGGATTTGATGGGCCACATCCCGTGGCAACTCGGAATGGTGGGGGCGTCACTCCCCGTAATCAAACTGCTCTCACCAGTTTGACGTTCCTGCCTACCAATACAATGCAGCCCCTCTTGTCACAAACTGTCATTGATCGGCTCCAGACTTTGTACTTTGGTGTTCTCCAGCCTGGGGGAGGACGATGGGATTTGATGTGCCATATCCCATGGCAACTCGGAATGGCGGGGGCGTCACTCCCCGTAATCA
>MU184223.1:173624-207933 GCA_016904865.1 Pissodes strobi
ACCGGTACCCGTAGCGTACTCTATGAATACCAAATAACACTTAAGACGGCCGAACGGTTTGTAAATATGTTAAGAAATCTGTATTACCCACACAATAATTTAAAAACGCCATATGGCATCATTGGGCTGGAAAGGGTTAAGGAGTAGTTCGGTTGCAATTGCCTGTGTTTGAATTTGAGCAAGACACACGTGGTAGGACTTAGATGTGATCTTAAAGGTTTGCCTTTTGATAGGAGTCTTCTTCCAGGGATACCTGCAACTAGGCTCCTAGGAGCTATGGTTGATGGCGATTTACAGTTTGAGGACCATATACTAGCGTTGAGCAGGCAGGAAGCTGTCATCGGGGTGCTTTGCTGTGAGAGAGGTGAGGGAAGAATTGGGTCAGCAACTAGCAAGGACTGTCTATTGTCTTTGTTTGAGTCACATCTCCGGTATGGTATACCATTCTGGGGTGTGGTTAATCGGAGCCTTTTGAACGTCCTCTTCGTTATTCAGAAAAAAACAGTGAGGAAATGTGCCTCAGACGCACTTCGTGGCTCAGAAGATCTCAACTCTGACATCTCTTTCCATTTTTGAGACATCTTCCCTTATTTTTAAGCATTGCACCAGGCTGCAGGGTCCAAGAAGTACTTAAGTAAAAAAGTCACATACTCTTATACATATACGAGGGTCGCAAAGTTTTTAATCATCTGCCAATTAGTTTAAGAACGGTTAATTCATTGAGAGCATTTCGCAGATTACTTAAAACAATACTTTTAGCTAAACCATACTATAGTATGGAGGAGTTCTACCGAGACGTCCTTGAGGATGTGGTATAATTTAAAAAAAGTTTTTTGTTGTATTTTTGTATTTTATAATATTCTATTTTTTTTATATTCTACTATGTGTTTTACAGTGTATTTACTCGTTTTCTCTCTTATTTTAGTATTTTAAATCTGTTTCCGATAATTTATGTCTTTGGGTACACATGCATTGTTCACAAAATGCATATTTTTGAAACAATAAAGTTCTTTTTGAATTAAATTAAATTGAATTGAATGCTATAAGTTCACCATCAACATATAATATCAGCAGAATGGCGTTTTTTCCTTCTTTCTTAATGAAGAAACATTGCAAATATGATTTTTGGCACCATTATCGACCCACCAGCTATCGTTGTCACTTTCTATGCTCGTTGCAGAGCTTGCTACAACAACTAAAACAATATTTACCCTGTTCACACCATTATTTTCTTATATATTTGAGCTTTCCATTTTCACACTGTTTCACCATGTGTCCTTCCTTCTTGCAATAATTGGTCATCCACTTCTTTGGTTTACCATTCAATTTCCTTATCTTTGTCTTTTGTACAGCCAACGGTTCATCATTCCCCTCATTTTTCATATTTCAGTACCTTACAAGTCAACAATAATTCAGAAAGATCGTAGCTATAGGTGATATCACTGTGATTTACTAGTTTTTCTTCAGAAGTCCATTCCATAAGTTTTTCAGTTTGGAAGTATGTATGGCAACGTCATCTTCAAGCTGTATCTTACAGCTGAAGAACTGCATGCACAGGTTATATATTTTGTCCTCAACATTGCTATCATACGATGTGTGAAGCTCTAACCATACTTATTGCACTCGTAAATCTCAACACTTTTTGAAGTGCTTCTTGGACCGTACTTGCATTGCTGTCAGCTTAGGGAAAAGATGTTGGCTTCTTTGTTGCACTTTCACATAAAGGTAAAGGTAGCACTAATTTACCTTTAACAACATCTGAAGCATGTGGAATATTTCTGAGCAAAATGCATATATTACATTTCCATGTAGACCAATTATTACTCTTAGTAAGCCAATACGTATTTTACTTACATCCGTCTTCAATGGGTTTAGATCAAATTCTGCACAAGACAACTTTCGGGACAGCTGCTTATGACTTATCTTCATAACTATCTCTTGAATTCTTTATGAGACATCCACGCTTTGCTACCATATTAAAGTAATTAACTCAGAAAACACTTTCGGGAATATTTTAGAAAAAACGACGAGACCAAATCACGACTTTATTTTTAACATTGTAAAGTAAAAAGGTACAAATATTATAGGATTAAAATTAAGTAGGTAATGTGAAACAAAACAACATTATCATCAATTAACATACTATTTATTACTTTTGCATGATTTTTCATTGAAAATCTAAACAAATATTTATCATTTAAATATAAACCATTTGTTGAGATGGGCAGTGATGAGAAGCATATTTAACTGGAATTTAAAGAATGTGAAGGAAGACCACCGAAACGTAGAAAACGGTAAATCATTTTGAAGAATATAATTACAAGATCAATCGACTTACCTGTAAGGAAGATCGATCGGAATTATCCGAGCATCTCCGCCATCCCTCATTACACTTGTAGTATACAACTTTTTCCCAATCGGTACAATTTTTAAAGAAGTTATCTAAAAACATGGTGATTCAGCCGACCCTGGCTAGCCGCTCGAGCTCATGCATCGCCTTGATGCGTCATTACAATTTTGGTTCGTGAGATTTTTGATTACATTGCATTTGGGGTGATAGGGAGAAGGTAAAGACTGGGTGGGTTTGTAATGAGGGATGGCGGAGATGCTCGGATAATTCCGATCGATCTTCCTTACAGGTAAGTCGATTGATCTTGTAATTATCCTTCGCATCTCCGCCATCCCTCATTACACTTGTAGATGTTTAAAGTATTTGCGATGTAATCTACATTAACTGAAAACTGCGAGTTTTCTGTAGTCCTAGATTTGTAAGGCCCTTTTTATAAACTAAAATTCAAATTTATAATCATTAGATTTAATAACACACATCATGAAGGTACATATATCATGTTTAACGCTTAACTGATATTAACCTTTAACTTATTTTTAATACTATACCAATATTCTTATGTAATATGATAACAAGTTGGTAAGTAAGTTATAATTGTAGCTTAATATTTATATGATTCCTTAGAGTTTATGGTTCAATAAACAAGATGCCAATCCAGTGGGATTACCCACGCCAAGTTTTTTATAGAATTTCGAGAATACTTTTGATTTTTCTGTCGAGCCAGCTGTCTTCTGAATGGTTTGTAATGTAACTCCCATTCTTTGAGCTGCTGAAGTTGCCCCGTGTCGCGTGCTGGGTGCCCCAAAGATTTCCGTGTTTATACTGCTGGCTTTTAGTATTAACTTGACCCATCTGCTAATGGTTTGACTGTTGTCTGGGTGATAGGGCTTTTTGTGAGTGAGTATTACATTTTGTTTGGTTTTGCTACTTGTGATATCGATTGCATCTGCAAATGCAACGATCTATTAGCATATTTACAGTATCTGTGAATGCCGTAATTTCTGTTTTTGAACAAAAAATTAGGTATGTTCACTAGCTGCAACTGCAATTGCAGACAGTGGAGGGTACGATCGATTGTATCTGCTAATACAACGAACTATTCACCTTTTATTGACTGCTAGCACCCTTTTTCCTTTTATGCGTTCTATGTAAGTCTCTAATAGTGTGACTATACATAGTTCAGGTTGATTAATAAAATAAGGTAATATCAAACTAGGTTGAAGCCGTTTAAGCCACTTGCTTTTATTTTATCCGGGAATCTGATTTCAATTATGTATTCATATTTAAAAATATTGTCTATTTTTACTTCCGGGTTGTCCGTGATTTGTGTGCCGTTATTAGTATTAAGAGTGTTACTAGCTTTAAAGTTAGATTTGTAGATTTAAGAATTCGTGAGGGTACATGCTCTTTAAGCGCTGTAGAACTGGGTAGGAATTCCAAGTAATTGAGTATTTTGATTTTGGGGGTCTTATGTTAAATGTTCCATTGAGAAAACTTTTGATAACCGCTTCGTCTTTTGTTTGAGTAGGATGACTCCGAAGACAATTGAATATTTAGGAGCTCAAGAATAAGTTGACGGTTTTATTATATATTTGTTGGCGCTTAGAAAAACAGAAATTCCCCTATTTATTGTAAGTATTTCCGTATTGTTTGAGGGCGCTATCTGTCAATGAAGAAATAATCACTTTTATCGCTTCATTAGGTACGCTTTGTTATAGAATAGCTCTCCTGACAATGAGGAAGTTTCATCAATTTTTTTTTTTTTTTTATTACTGCTGATTTCGATAGCCCATGAAAAATAAGTAAACATATGTTTTTTCTTTTTTCCCTAAGCCGAAAAATGAGGCAGATACAACGCCTTGAGATGTGCTTATGACGTCATAATACACATGAATTGTTACGTCACACCATGCATGGTATATGTATATATACAAAACTAAAAACTGGTATAGCTCTTGTAATCTTCATCTTTAGCGGAAATAAAAAAATACGTATCGATTTTTTTTTTTATTTTTTTTTATTTTTTATTTATTTATTTATTTTTTATTTTTTTTAATTTTTTTTTTATTTTTTTTTTACGGTTCTATAGTTTGCAATAAAAAATAATCAGTTTAATATCTCAGGAAACTTCGTAATTTCCCTACAGCCAGAGACATTTTCTTCCACAATGGTTGTTTCTCTCCGCAAGGAGATGTGAGTAAGTATTTTTCAGGGTAAAGATAATAGACTGTGCTGCCAGTAGGTCCCTTTTCTCTTGTATAAACCCCAAAAGTGAGCATGGTTGAGGGGGAATAACTACGCTTTTTTTATATAAAACCTAAATCTTGTAATGTTTATGTAATTTTATTTATACTTTTAAGCAATTCTCTTTTGAATTACCAATAACTAGCCAATTGTCTAAGTAGAGTACAGTTTTTATACCCTTTAATTTTACATATCTTACATCTGGTTTCAGTTTTGTGAAAAGATATGGAGCTGTACATAAACCAAATGAAACACAATTAAATTGGTAAAGTACGTTGCAAAAAACGAATCTTAACAACTTTTTTTGACTACTGTGCATAGGGATAAGGAAACATGCATCTTTAAGAGATCAGTTTTCCCCAAGAATGCGTATTTTGAAATTAAATTTTTTGCCGTCCTATGTAGTCTTCTACTTTGCTAACCGGAGTGGTGTCCTATTGAAAGGGATTTTATAATCCTGTACCCACTCTATTATTGAACTGTTTACCTTTTTTCTCTGCTAATTTTGAACGTATAATTCTAGTTCAGACGGTTGGCTAATTAAATTATTGAAAGGGAGGGCTAAGGCACTAATCCCACGGACTATAGTTGTTTCTGTAATTGATACAGTAGTTGTCTTGGCAGGATTTAGTACTCTCTTCGAGATTTAATTTTGATGGTCTGAGGACATTGCAGTTGGCAGTTGGTGGATACTTCTCTATCATACTGTTTTTTTTTTCTTTTAATAAGTAATTGTCCCGTCTAAACTATCTGCGTATGTAGTTCTGACCTCGCAGGTGTGATTTCGTCGTTTTTTTTTTTTTTTTTTTCTTTTTCTTTTTTTTTATCCTACACCTACACAGCTAGGTGGTCGTTACTTTGTTCAGGACCATCTGGTGCTTCTGATGTTGGTGGTAAGTCTTGATAGTCTTAATTTGGCTAAGTTATTTCCTCAGCTAGCGTGAGAGGATCTTCTAATGCATTTGCAAATGCAAAAGAGTTTCCTTGGTTTTGCTACTTATGATATCGATTGCATCTGCAAATGCAACGATCTGTTAGCCTATTTACAGCATCTGCAAATGCTGCAATTTCTGTTTTTGAACAGAAAAATAGGTTCATGAATATGTTCACTATCTGCAACTGCAATTGCAGACAGTGGGTACGATCGATTGTATCTGCTAATACAACGAACTATTCACCTTTTTGCTTGCTGCTTAACCCTGGTTATGCTTTCGACTGCATCTGCAAATGCAACGATTTTTTAGCATATTTACAGTATCTGCAAATACTGTAATTTCTGTTTTGAATAGAAACCAAGAGTGTAATAATTCGCTACCTCCAATGCAATGATTTTATGTAAGAGGGTTGCAATAGTATGGTGGTTATTTCTTTTGGATCTGCAAATACATAGCACTATACCGTTTTATTTTTTACAGTACATATATCCTTTACATCGGCAAATGTAGGGATATAATGTGCCTCTAACTACTTTTACATAATATACCTACTGGGGTGGAGGCTGTTGGGGGCCCTTCACATCTGCAAATGTGAAGGCCAATTTCAGTTAAAGTTATTCGCATCTGCAAATGCGAATTTGTAAATAGGTATTATTATTAGTTATTAACATCTCCTGCAAGCAATGTTTACTCCAATTTTTTCCCTCACCGGACGGCTCATGTCAACACGAATTGTTTAAAAATAATGCGTTCCGGTATTACATTGCTTCGACAAAGCCGAACGATAACATTCCGCCTTTTTCCCTTAATTTTGGGTTAGTTTTGGTTAGCACTTTTAGTTCTTGTTGATTGAGCCTCCGTTGCGAGCAAAGCCAACGGAGGGCCATGCAAGCTATAATAATACCCAACTTGGGATTTAGTCGCTCGTAAATTATGCGTCAGCTTGCCTTTGTGGCTAGTTTTTAGAGGTTAATTTCGTGAGAAAAGGACACTCTTCGACTTACTCAAAATTTTATTTTTTATTTTATTTTTATTTTTTTGAAAAGTATTTGTTAATACAGTAATAGCAATAATTACAATATACATAGTCCTTATTCCTCTAGACAGTGTTTTTGAACACTGGTATTGAGGATAATTGCATTTTAGTAATAATAACAGTATGATTTCCTATAAACTCTCTAGTATTGTGGCTATGAATATCCTTTGAAAATATTATGATAATATTTTAATTTTCAGTTTTATTTATTATCCTGTAAATAAATTTATTCTGTTCAAATTTTAATACTTTATGTAATTGCCATACTCTTAAATTTTCATATATATCTGCAGTATGAGTCAGTGGATCATAATTAAATATAACTTTGTTTTTTGTTTTGCAATATTTGCATCGAATCGAATTGTAGTTTATAGTCCCACATGTGCCCCATACGGGGATCAAATATCGAAAAACGAATGATACGAAGGCATTATAACCATTTGTTTCTATTTTTATATTCCTTTATATGGTATAAACGTTTTATTCTATGTAAAACATTAATAAATGTGCAGGACGACCGGTATATATTTCCTCCTTTTGATTGTGTTATGTAAACACTTTTTGTGATTGAATAGTATATTTCTTTGGTAGGATGTACGATTAGACGAGATTACTAGAGAACGGTTCGAATAGCTCGTATCGTTAACTGTTGCTTATTACTTATATTCATTTCGATACAATATATTTCAATTCCGAATATATTGTTTGTTCTGTGTAATTGTGCAAAGACGACAAATAAATGTAACAATGTTTTGTCATGCCCTCGTATATAAATAACAGTTTGTTAGTATAATTCAATTCGCAGTGAGCACATTTAATTTTTGTTTACTGCTTCATTCGAATTTTTGACTGTAACCCGTTCGCACTCTATTTTATTCTAATAAGTATAGTCAGTTTTAGAAGTTTGAGAGTATTTTCCATTTCAATTTTATTAAGTAAAAAAATAAGGGTTACAAGTGTCATATTTATTCATAATACTCAGTTTAGTATTATATACATTTAGTTTGCTTTTATACAAGAGATTCTGTTTTTATATATTTAAGATAACCAGGTATTTATGTATATTTGAAATTTTGGCATATAATCTTATATGGACTCACCCCCTGATTCGCTTCTCCCGATGCATCGAGCAAGACGTATCACTAACACATCACTATACTAGAAATACGATTTCTAGGCATTTTTCTTCTTAAAACCAAAAGAAAGAACCGATTTACGGATTCTTGCTTGTCACCGACCGGTACAAAATTGTAATGACGCATCAAGGCGATGCATGAGCTCGAGCGGCTAGCCAGGGTCGGCTGAATCACCATGTTTTTAGATAACTTCTTTAAAAATTGTACCGATTGGGAAAAAGTTGTATACTACAAGTGTAATGAGGGATGGCGGAGATGCGAAGGATAATATGGTGAAGAATTTTATTTCAGATTTTGGATGCTATAATAATATTTAATATAAGTTGATATAGATTAATCCTCGTTGAGCATTTATTTATTGCTATAGGCATTTATTAGCTGACCAGGTGCCATTTGTTTTGACTTAACATAATTAAATCTGCATTTTTCTTCTTAAATTATACATATGAAAGAAAACAAACAAGATTTTTTAATTTTATTTTTGTAGGAATTAATAAATTTTTCTCATAAATTAGCTTCATAAATATCGCAGCTGATTTTATGACTTTAAAAAATCCGCAGCGAATTTAAAAACGAAAGTAGCATCCTCGGATTCTTTCCACTTTCCTACAGGTATATTTTAACTATCGGGAAATAAACATGGCAAATGCACCTAAGCCCATAGAATAGGGGAAATCAGCAGTTTATAGACCTGAAGGAAGCCTTTAACACTGCCAGGTTGGCTGATCAAAAAAATCTTACACGACAAAAAATAAAACATGGGGCTTTTCGACATTTGCATTTTAATATATTAACGAACTAAGGAGAGAAATATTAAGATATACAGGATGTCTCTGTCTCTAAATATCATGTCAACGTTGAAGAAGGTGATGCTACTAGCGATTTTAGGAGGAAAAGCCGATCTGAGTATATATATTTCAAATGGCTTCATTTTTTAAATAGAAAATTACATTTAACGCAAACTTCAGCTAATTTATTTTATTAAAATTATTTCATAAGATCGAAATCGTTCTTCAGCTACTTGTTTTTTAACACTTTGTAAGCATGCTGGATGTTTTTTCCTAAAATGCATCGAGCTCAGTCAATCTCGAGGACTTTGCTCGATACATAACAGTTTTCAAACGGACTAAGAGTTATATCCTAGATGAAGACGTCCGCTTCGTCTTCAGTCGAGTCAACACGCGTTGCGTAGCGGCTCCTTTGTCGCCATTGGGTAAACACGTAGCAAACGTTCAGTGACCGTTGTTTCTCCCCGACAAAAAACCGGGTGTCCTATCCAGAAGAAATCGACATACACGCCGGCATCCAGGCCGAGCAGAACCGGATGTTTTCGTGGGATCATTTCTGCCTGTGCCTGCAGCTTAAGGCTGCCATTTTAGATTTATTTGTGATAGTCGGAGCCTTCAAGAGAGTGCATGCTCGACACCTTGAAGGGCCCAACAAGGGTGTAACCTATCTGGGAGGATTGCCCCAGCTCTAGCCAAGCCTGGACGGAGGCCTTACTGGGCGAACGCGCTAAGCGCGAAACCCACTGGCAGAAACACCACCACCATAATCTAGATGAATCAAATCTGGGGCCCTGGGTAGTCATTCGATTTGTCCTCTTGTACCCATCCACCATAGGAAAGGGTTTCATTCGAATAGAACCTAACATTGGAACACAATGGAAGGATGAACTATATTGTTAAAATTAAATAAAATTTCTTAATAACTGAGCATTTACGGAATGTGAAAATACTATTAGCTGTTTAATTGCCTAGAGGAAAAATGGTGTGTGATCCAAGTATTCCAGCCCGTAGTTTGAATCATCTCCTGACGATGCTAACTAACATGATTAGTAAAACACGCGTCGAGTGCATAAATTATGTTTTGGTATTGTGGATAAAACTATATTGTAATGCATTTGGTATTGTGGATAAAACTGTATTGTAATGCATTTTACCAAAGGTTCCAAACTGTTTGTTCCAATGTGTATTTTCATATAATCAATAACGGTAACTATGCCTATTTACAAAACTATAAAGGGAGAAGGTGGTTTCATCTAAGAACACATATAAGGTCCATCATTTACTGATAAAACTACATGCGCCTATCGGGATAGGAATGTTCCTGAAGAACCTTATTTTGTAAGGACGCTTTTGATTTTAGATTCTCCTGATAGGCTTTCCGAAATTGGCGTTTCCAGTGGGAATTGGAACTGAACTGACTCTTCTTACATTGCAAGCAAAATATGTAAATACCTTTCATCATTGATTGCAGAATTTGGATGTTGAGATTTAGATAAATTTTTCATTTCTTCAATGCGTTCAAATTTGTAAAACGTTCTATGAATCATTGATTTCTAATTTAGTCCCTATCACAGAAATTGCTTTGTAAGAGGTAGCATGCTTCCTGACACGAATGACGTCTATTTCCGTATCCAATCATCATGGGGAAAGTAATACGCATCCTCAAAGTATAGAACTAATACTTGGATAATAAGTTACCGTAATGCCGTTGTCATCAGCAAGATAGATAATCCTACATGATTTTATATTCTCCATTATGTCCGGGAACATACAATAACGCTACGGAACATTGGATGTGTTGGAAGGTTTTCTTTAGGTAAACGTCAGAAAACTTTTATTTCTAAACCAAAAACCTTTTTGTTAACTATTACAAATTCAATGGAAACTTTGAAAATAATATGCAAAATTTTTTGTGCAATATACTACAGACACAACCTGCCAACAAAATAGAAAATAGATCACACGTTAGAAGCAAATAAACTTATACACGGGTGCAGCGCTTGATAATTTTGGATTGGGTGTATTTATAACGCGTGTTAGAAATTAATCGCTCGACTTCGTTAGAATATTATTTCTATTAATCATATTCGTAATTATAAATCGCTGATGTTTTTATCACGCTCACTGAATTCTGATGAGAACATATCTTAATGTATTCTGTATTGCTATGGGTCGGGCTAGGTTCTTCGAATCTCAGGAGGACCCGTGCCCCATCACCGAATAATCTAGAGGGAAAACCGTGTTTTTAACTTAAAATGTTTTTCATGGAAGAATAATAGTGTTTTGTAATTTATTTTTGGATATTAACGGTTGGCTATGTTAAGGCATTTTTTTGTCTGTGCTTTATAAATTTTTGTCGAAATAATTGCAATTCGACCTATAGTTTCTGCCAAATACGTCATTTTTCGGAAAAAAAGCCAAACTTATGTGATTTTTGTCCAAAAAAATGCATTATGAAAAATGGCTTGATATTCAGTTTGGCCTATCGATCCATCTGTAGATGCAAATTCCCTCTCATAGGTCATATACTATTTTTTCAAATAAAATCAAGTGGAACTTAATAAAATGGTATTAGTTTAGGTCACTAAACAGAAATTTTCAATAAATTTCCCAGCATATGTGATATATTTTATTAATGTAGTTATGCGATTTGTCTTTAGATGCAAAATTACCTGGATAGATAGGCCATTTTTCGAGAAAAAAAAAACACTTATTTCTAATTTTTTAAATTTTTTAGTCAAATAGTACTGAACCAAGCTAAAAAAATACTAAGAAAATTGATACCCGGAAGTCGTTTCTAGCAACATAAAAGAAGGCAATCAACGAAAGATTATAATAATAGAAAATGAAGAAGAAAACCTACAGCATGAGGACAGGTGGGAGAAATATATCTTTAATAGTTCATCTCCGGATTTAAATGGCACTGTTCCGAATGGATATAAATTCAGTGGTTTTACCTGACGCCGAACCCCAGTCCCTCTCACATGACAATCTACCACACCAATAACCATCTCGTAGTTGCCACTGCTAAGAATTGAATAAGACAATAGTTTGTTCGGAGACCGATATTTGACAAGATTACATCAAAGATGAAGTTCAAGGTCAAGAACTTGTAAAGCGGAGAGTCAATCGGTAGATATCTTCATGATAAAAGGTTCTGGAAGATATCAACAATTGCATGAGTCTTGTCTGAGTGATCCTAATGAGAATATGTTATAGACAGTGACAGGGAAGTGTCCGAAGAGAGGATTGGTCTGCTAATCTCCATATAAAGCGTTGTTGACTTTTGTTTGGTATATATGATATACTCGTATTTATGTTTGTAGAATAATTTCGCTCTTTGTCTGAAAATAGAACATCGATGCTTTAATGAATGAGTATACCTCCATTTGTGTCTCAGATAGGAAACATTCAGTCTACTAATTTGAAGCACTGGCACTTCGCTTTTCTACGTTAATTTGGATCGTTTATTCACGAAAAATGTTTGTTCTCAATCGGGCAGCCACTTGGTTTCATCCAATAGGATAAAAGCTAGAATTACATTTAATGTAAGGTCCAAGTATATGTGGAAGATTTCCATTTGATTTAAAATGAATATAGATGTACCTGTATTTAGTTAATGGATAAAATACGTGGGATGTAAGGAGTGATGGCGACAAGGTAAGTCGACTCAACCCAACTGACAACCTCACCTGCACGTGGTGCATCCTGCTAGATAACCAACGAGGCTCTGTCGACCGAATGATTACCGGTAGGTATAAGTAATCCCCTCTTGTCAGCCAATAGCTACGAATGGAGGAGTTGACCCTATTGTCATAGGGTTGAGAAACTGGCCCCAAAGGCGGAGGATGTACAAATAAATAATCAACGGCATACAGATGTGGAAAGCCACGGAAGAACTACCACATTAAAGATCCTTAAGGATGTCCCTAGTAGAATCTTCATGGCATCACGAACCAAGAATGATGATAAGTTTACTGATCATGGGTATCGGAACCCAATATTCGGCAGGAGAGGAAAAGACAAAGCCTCGCAGGCCGACATCCAGCGAAACCCTTGTCAAACACTCAGAAAACACAAAATAAAGCTAGACAATAAAATAATTGGCACGTGGAGCATCCAAAGTATGTACCAACCTGGTAAAGGGCCTTTTACACGATCATATCAGTTCTCAGTTCAGTTTCAATCTCACTCAAAATGACCGTTTTGCCTACGTTTTTACACGATCCGTTCAGTTCAACACAGTGATGGTGTAACTTTGTGTTCAGTTTTTTGGTTGCGTCTCAAAATGTACACGTGTGAATATGAAGCGCGTAAGCAGTGTTGTGATATAGTAAACATTGCCGGGATTGTTTAGAACAATATTAATAACATCGCCGACATTTAAAAAATATGTGGATTATTTACATCTACCTGTCAACAATTATATTAACTTTAATGATGATTGGATTTGGATATTAGTATTTTTAATTATTATCCTTCCTAGAGTACGCGCATTTTCTAAGAAGGATAATGATTGATTTTCGGTGTAACTTAAGCTGATTCGTAGGCACCAATTTTGAATGGTTTTGTTTTCTTTATGCTATGTATTAGCGAGATCGATGCTGAGCGACTGTCGGGTTGGTTTGAATGGTATTTAGAATGCTATGTTCTGCACGACTGTAATTTTCCTTATTTTATCCATGATTATTTATTGAAAATGCAAATGCATTGTGATTCTTTGGGTCCTTTTTGTTCCACAAACACGGATATATTTTATAAATGTCAATAAGCTCTGTAACAAATTCGTGATCCTGCGACATTGTACAATAACAAACAGTCGACAAGAACCGATAGATCGCAAACTGTGGCATGATACGTTTGTTTACACACAGGAATTCTTAAAACTGAAATGAAACAAATAGGTCTGTCCATCCCTTCAGTTCTCCGTCTCCGTTTGGGTTTCCTTTCAGTTTTTATCTTTTTACACGTAGGAAAAATGGACAGTGATACTGAGACTGAAACTGAACTGAGAACTGATATGACCGTGTAAAAGGCCTTTAAAACACACAGCGTTCTTCAGGAAATAAAAAGATTAAAGAGCAATATATATATATATAAGCGAAACAAGATGGCCTAGCTCAGGTCACTGTTCGATATACAACAACGTATTAAACTACTCTGGAAACAATGATAGCCACCATAGACACGGCATGGCAATCAATGTAGTTAAAGAAGCCAGTAGAGCAGTCGAGGGTTTCGTCCCACTTTCGGAAAGAGTAATAATCATGCAACTAAAAACATCTCACACCAAACTGAATTTGATCCAAGTATATGCTCCTACGGTGGACGGAACTGAGAACGAGATATAAACTTTCTATAAACATATTGAAGATGCTCTAAAAGTAACTAAGCATGGAGAAATCACCATGGTCATGGGGGACCCTAATGCAAAGATAGGCAAGGGGAAGACTAGGAAGATTGTGGAAGACCAGGGGCTTTGAGAACGTTATGAAAGAGGAGATAGGCTACTGCAATTCTGCTAGGAACAAGAAGTGAGAATAACAAACACCGGAAAGGCGGATATATACTTGGCGATCACCCACGCATAAACCAGACAAAATAGTTAGAAACCAGATAGACTATATCATTATTAAAGAAAGAATCCGCAATGCCATCAAGGCGGTGAAAACATATCCTGGAGCAGACGTTTCTTCTGATCACAAACCGCTAAGGTTACACTTACACTTAAAAGTATTAAGAGACACCAAATAACCCCTAGATTAGAGGTGAAAACACTAAAAGACTTTGATATAAGAGAATACCTCCTACACAAAATAATTGAGAACCTGGATAGGCTTGACAGTAACAACAATGATTTCGACAAACAACGGGAACAACTATAACATTGCCTTCTTGACCATTCCAAAGAAATATTAAAAGACAGAGAGAACTGGATGAATTGCCATATATTAAACATGATAGAACAACGAAGACAAACCAAGAATAAAGATAGCCACAAACATAAATAGATTAGTAATGAGATCAGAAAAAGATAAGGGAAGCCAAGCAAAAATACCGCGAAGAAAGATGCAAAGAAATTGGAGACCTTCAAAACAAGTACGACCCTATTTAATTTACATAAACAGGTTAAGGAGATGGCAGGTCTACAACAGATAAATCAGGAGCATTACTGGATAAAAATTGCAAGAATATATTGGAGACCAGAAAGAAATTGGAACGCTGGAAAGACTACATTGAGGAATTATTAGAGGACGATAGAGGAACGCTAGAACACATAGCTTTCAACGCAAAAGAAACAAGCCCAGAAATAACCAAGGAAGAAATAGCACATGCTACTAAAAATAACAAGGAATGGAAAAAGTCCTGGGCCTGATGAAATTCCTATAGATATATTTAAAATTATAGAAGAGAGATAAGATAAGATAAGATAATTTATTGATGGCATTATACAAAACTAGCATTTCCACAAAAATGTTTTACATATATTCTTGAACTGTGTCATTGGCAGCTCTCTCAAGTGCAACGGTATTTTATTAAACATTTTTATGGCCAGATACCCCGGGCCATCCTGACACCTCCTTAAACGACAATACCGACCAGCAAAATCATCCCGATTTCTTGTATCGTAGCAGTGTACAGCACGGTGTGTCATATACAAGTCCAAATTTTTCCTCACAAACATAAGATTTTCAAGCACATATACACATGGTAGAGTCATTATACCCAGACGTTTAAAAGCAAGCCTGCAACAGACACGAGAGATTCTAATTGCCCTGCGCTGCAAGCCAAAGATTCTCTTTGAATAGGCTGCGTGACCCCATACAAGAATAGCATATGCCATGTTTGAAGGAACAATTCCAAAATATGGTGTTTTTAGCACTGTTTCGGAGACACTTCCAGCAAGATTTCGCAGCGCAAAACAACTGATGGCAAGCTTTTTAGCTAGGGAATCAACATGTTTTAACCTCTCATCGAGTTGAACTCCCAAGAATTTAACATTTGAGGTGTTATCAATAGCATTGTCAGTGTTTCTCATAGAAAATATAACTGTTTGAGTCTTATCCCTGTTCAGGAGCAGCATATTAGCACCAAACCAAGCTTCCACTCTCCACTCTCTCCTCTACACCCACCAATCCCTCCAAAGTATCTGCAAGTGATGATGTGGCAATTGAGGCAGTAGTATCATCAGCGAAAAGTATGTATCGTGTAGAAAGATCTGACATAGGCAAATCATTGATATAGATCAAAAATAGGATTGGTCCCAAGATTGATCCCTATGACACACCAGTTGTCACTTTCATTTCCGCCGATGAAACCCCGGAAACTCGTACCATTTGACCTCTATTTGTGAGATACGAAGTCAGAAGATGAATGCTACCTGCAGTGAAGTGATATGACTGTAGTTTGGCCAAAAGAACCCGGTGAGAGACACAGTCAAAGGCCTTACTCAAGTCACAGAACAAAGTGGCATTAAACTCCAGGTTGTCAAATGACTTGAGTATATGCCCGACTAGATCCAGAATGCCCAAAACCGTTCCCTTATTCTTTCTAAAACCAAACTGGGTTTTTGTGAGATAGTTATTTGTTTCAAAATATTGAACTATTCTTATCGACATATATTTCTCCAATATTTTGGAGAAAATTGGTAGTAAGGATATGGGTCGATAGTTTTCCGGTAGTGAATGATCCCCGTTTTTATAGATTGGCGTTACCAAAGCAGTTTTAAATATGGATGGAAAGGTATTTTCTTTAAAACAGAGGTTAATGAGCTTGGTGAGAGGATAAATGACGATATTTTTCATTGTTTTATTGGTTACTCTCAACTTTTATTTTTCTCCCTAAAAAGACAAACGCTAGAGAATTTAATGATCACCGTACCATCAGTTTGATGTCCCATACTTTAGAACTGTTTCTAAAGATAATCCACAACCGAATATACCAAAACCTGGACATTGATATAGACGAAACACAGTTTGGATTCCATAATGGTTTGGGTACACGTGAGGCCCTCTTTGCATTTAACGTATTAATCCAGAGATGCTTGGACGTTAACCAGGACATATACGCATGTTTCATAGATTATAACAAGGCCTTCGACAAAGTCCGTCATGATCAATTATTAATAAAGGTCCTTAAAACGAAACAGATAGACCATAACGATCTCTGGATCATATCAAATTTATATTATAAACAAAGGGCAAAGGTACGCATTAGCGACCAAATGTTAGAAGAAATCGAAATTAGAAGAGGAGTTAGACCAGGATGAATATTGTTGGCCAAGGGAACACCGATTGACAACATCAGATACGCGGACGATACAGTTATATTAGCAGACACTCTAGAGGATCTCCAGAGACTAATGATCAAAATAGTTGAATGCGGTCAGGAATATGGGCTTACAATAAACGTCAAAAAAACGAAATTTATGACGATAACAAAACATGAGAATAATAATGAGACTCTAACAATTAAGAACAGGACTCTTGAACAGGTAGACAACTACAGATATCTAGGCACAATGATCAGCTCTCACAACGACTATTCTAAAGCAATTAAAATACGCATAGAAAAGGCATGAACACACTTTAATAAACTGAGAAGAATGCTCTGTACAAGGGATCTGAAGCTGGATCTGAGAATCAGAATAGCAAGGTGTCTTTGACTTTGCTTTAATGAATGGAGGCCTGAACCCTGCACGCAGCAACTGTAAAGGAACTTAAGTCTTTTGAAATGTGGCTGTATAGAAGAATCCTAAAAATATGATGGCCGGAACACGTGACAAACAACGAAGTCATGAGGACAATGAAGAAGTAGCTGAAGATTGTAGAAACCATCAAAACTAGAAAGCTGCAATACCTGGGATACGTTATAAGGTGAGAGAAATATACCATGCTGCAATTGCATGTATAATCAATTGATTATACAAGGTAAAATCCAAGGCAAAAGATGTGTAGGAAGGAGAAGAATATCATGACTACGCAACTTGCGAGAATGGTACGGATGCACATCAACCGAACTTTTCAGAGCATCAGCCGTCTCCAAAGTTAGGATCGCTATGATGATTATCAACTTCCGCCGCGGAGATGGCACGTGAAGAAGAAGAAGAAGAAGATAAAATATGTATTTTTTTGGGAGTAATCTTTATATAGAAAAAAAATCTAGATCGCCCAATAAAGCAAAATACCTTAACCCAGGCATCTGATTTCTGCTTGTCTTGACTCAATCTTCTCAATTACACTTCGAAGTGCATCATGAATTTTCGCTAACATATGTACTATTCAGCTGCCACCGTTTCAAGCAGATAAATTTTGAATCAGGTTGGACTTAAAGTGAATATAAATCAATTTGCGAAAACCTAGACTGTGCACTAAAGCAAAATTCCTTAACCCGTACACCTGATTTCTCCTTGTTTTAACTCAACCTTCCGAGTTACACTTCGAGGTGTATCATGAATTTTCGCTGACATAAATGCTATTGAGCTGCCACCGTTTTACGCAGATCAATTTTGAATCAGATTGGAAGTTGACGTGAATATAATTCTTACATGGAAAGATACAAACCGTTGGCATGGTACTTTCACTTCGCATCATCCAACAAAACACTATCTTATCGCGAGTGGATTTTACAAAATCTTGGATTTTCCATGCATCCCATTTCAACAGTACTCCCCATGTTATAAAAAATTTAATTTTTATTACCCGGCCACAAAATTTTCGAAAAGAGATAATAACCCGTTTTGCTTTCTCCCCCACATTTCCTTTCCGACCCTGACCTGACTTCATTTACACAATTAATTGTCCGCCCACTATTTTCCTGCCTAAACAATTTTCCGTGGACGGAGAAGTAAACAGAGCGAACTTTGCCCTCCAAACTTCTTGGAATATTTTAAACCAATTTAAGAAAACTTTTAAATATTTTGCCTAAATCATGAGGGTGATATATTCTACAACGTTTCTCATGCACATAGCCTTGTTTGCGCTTCAAGGTTTTGAGTATCGCGAAACCTTTTAACTACCTACCAAATTAAATATCCGATTGGATCGGATAAACCAAATGTAGTTTTTATTACATATTATTCAGGTTTGAATCCGGACTGGGATCCGGTTTCCGTTCCAGCAGATCCGCATAACCGGCTCTCACTCTATATTCGGATTTAAAAATTGTAGGTATCCATCTACCCATCGCGGATGTAATCAGATCAATTGATAATTCTGAAAGAAAATAATGATATTTATTTTATTATTTAACATTTTAAATTTGGACTATTATGCATGTTGAGGTAAAATAGCATGTCGCTATGTAAAAATCTGTAAGAGCCTGTGAAACGAGTTGGCCTCGAAATTCTCATTTTTGCTACTGGCTACTTGCATATATAAAATTATATCAACGGCAATCATTTTTTTTCCAAAGGCATTACGGAGCTCATGAGCACCGTCTAATCATTTAATACATTTCAGAATGTTAAAGAATGCGATTTCGCTTCAACTACTGTGAAGATATACCTCCACACCGCCACCGGTCGTATCAAAGATATAGAAACTGGTGCACCACCGCAAACAACTTGCATCTCTTGCATGGTAATTATGTTTTCACGAATCTATTACCCACTATTATTTATTACGTTGGTCGGATTACAAGTTCTGCTGCATTTTTACACCATCAGATTTTTATTATTTACCGCCAAGGTAATTCTTTATCTTTCATCATCCAGCCGTAATTGTAATGCTAATGATATTTTTGCTCATCCGACTATTTCTTTTATACCATTTTCTTATACTAAACTTGTTCATAATACGTCTGTTTTATTTTGTATTTAAAGCGCATGTATAATGCCGGGATATGAAAATTAGGAGTTGAACAAATCTGGTCAGCATATTGACCTTTTCCAGCTTTCTACATATCTTAATATGAAATCTGGGTGTCATTGATCTAAGTCAGCATCAGGCTGACGTTATTGAAATATGGATGCGTATACTGAGAATTGTGTAAAAGGCATAAATGCAGATTCACAAACGCCTGTATAGTTTTGGTGGTTTTGATTAGTTGTAAACGGGGTCAGAGTCGGGGTCAAGTCGGTTTTCTCGCGCTACAGCTTCATGGCTAATTGCTTTCTATGGTTTGGCTGACGGAACACGATTCTTTAAGCAGGTCTTAATAGATTCATTCAAAGGGATTCATGCGATTTACTGTTGCCTGGTTGGTTCAATGTTAACCTACATGCTATGACTCCATTGTAGATTCCCATTTTCTGTGGTTGTTTTAGCTATCAATCTCGTCATCACATGCTTTGTCTGAGCACGCCTTAAAAGCAGCACTTTAGCTGATAGTTTCTTTATCCTTTGTATGTCTTTGTCACGTCCAATTAGTTTAATGATTAATCCATTTGTTTATTGTCGCTTTCCAAGTTGCTAGTTTGGTTTCTTTTTTTTTATATTTTTTATGCATCCACTAATGCCAGCTAAGGCAACTGATTGATCCAGGTAGACCTGAAGAAACATGATATTGAGGCACTCACCAAAACGTTGAGTGAATAGGTTAACCAGTCGACACAGATGCGGATAGTAAATAACAATAACAAGAGCGATGAAGAGATCTGAGCACCTTTGCCAACACTTTATGACAGAAATAATCACCAAAGCTCTTGAGTACACAAAACATATTAATTAAAGTATAAAAGGAAATTAAATATTATTTGAACTTCACAGTTAGACCTGCTGAGCTGATCGAGAACTCTCCAGGCGACCTCCAGAAGGAAACGTCTACAAAATCGAGAACTACGCAAGAAAGTGCTTCGATAGAAGTACTCGTCACGAATACAGAAGTAGCGACGGATTTTTCACGTAGTAAGAAACTATCTTCACGTAGAATAAAAATCTGTAAAACATCAACATTTTAAAAGTGTTTGCTTAAATTCCAAATTAATACCAAAGAAAAATCAGAGTTTTACCTGCGAAGGTGTTTTTATCTGCTTAACGCTGAAATCAGCTAGGTTGCCTCAAAAGGTGGACGAGACAGAACGTCCGCAATGAATATTAGAAAAGAATTAGAAACTATGGACGTGGGCATAGAAAATATAGTTTATATTTTCTGTGACGTGGGCACAAAATGGCCAAGGTTACAGAAAATCTATATTTTCTGTGCCAAGGTCTACACAATGTACATATAAGAGTGTCGATCTTCGATTTTCATCAGTGGATGTTATAAAGAAAAAGTTATTAGAAAAAATGAGTGTTACATGAAAGAGAATGTACGAAAACTAAACTAATGTGTCCACAAATAACTTCCATTAGGAGATAACGATCACGATAACATAAAATGAATTGTTTCAAAATGACTTGTAGCAAACTGACTTATGTGGTTGTTTTTATCCCTTTTCACACTTTTAAAAGCTCTAATCAACTCCGTTTCATCTAGAAAAGCTAAAGGAACCCAAGAAAATGAAAAGAAAAAATTTGAATAAAGAACTAAAACAGAGTTTTATCCACAATACCGAAACAGAGTTTTAGCACTCGACGCGCGTTTCGCTAACCATGTTAACATCATCAGGAGATGATTAAAATCATCTCCTGATGTTTCGGTATTGTGGATAAAACTCTGTTTAGTTAGATAAAACCGAAATTTATCTTTATTAACTTTCTCACTAAGAGACTTTGACAGAAAATATTCAAATGTACGTTTAAAAGAATAATATCGATTATGTTCCATTCTATGTCCAGTATGAGTTAAGCATACAGAAATATTCATAAAAAGTTTTCTTTAAATAATATTCGTTTGCGGGATAACCATGCTGAGAAAGCATTCAACAAAAAAATTATCGATTTAGAGTTAGAGATGTGACACAAATCTTAACCAAAACCATTCATTGTGCTGTGAATATTTTAGTTCTCAAACCTTAGCTGGAAATGATGACTGTACAAGTCTCACTTAAATGACTTCACCAAACAAACATTCGACGAAATGGATGATAAGTTAGGACGCAGAAACTTCTTCTGCCCCCATAAAACAGTGAACTAAACCTGTATCGCCTTAGGAATTGGATACGTTATTGGAAAATGGTATGGAGGAGCCAAGGACCTTCTCCGTCAAGAAATCTGACAAGATCGCTTGGAGATTTGAAACAGATTTCAGAAAATTGAATGCCAGCTCAGAAAAAGACGCCTATCCCCTACCTTATGCCACTACCATGGATGGATTTAGAAATACTCAGCATTAATCATCATTGGACGCGAAACCAACATATTTTCAAGTTTCTCTGGCAAATGCCTCAAAACCCTCGGGCCAAGAATTGTTTTAGTGCTAGCGTTTGCGTTTACCCCATGAGCCTGTCATATACCCCCTACTACCTGTCAAAAAATGATTGATCGTGCTTTGTACGTTGATCTGGATGAGCATGTGTTCTTGTAATTTGATGAAATGATTATAATTACGCCGAATTTCGAGAAGAACCTTAAAGTACTGAAAGAGGTACTTAAGAGACTAAAGAATGACCACCTGACTGTGTTAATAAAAAAATGTAAATTTTGTCGACTGGAGCTGCGATACCTAAACTACATTATTGTAATGGACTACACATAGGCCCTGCGAGGTTAGTGCTATTCTAAAAATTCCTACCAACGTAGGTGAAGTTCATCGAATAATTGGATTGGCTTCGTGAAGCCAGAAATTTGATCCTCAATTTTCCTCTTTGATAGCTCCTTTGTCTAATCTTTGCAGAAAGAACCAACGCTTTACCTGGAACCAAAGCTATGAAAATGCATTTCAATCCATTAGTTTTCCAGTATTAACCCGTCCATTTATAGTCTAAACACACGCTTCTGCATTTGGACTTGGCGCGGTGCTTAGCCAAGGAGAAAGAAAAAAGTAATCGCCTGGATTTCCGCCACATAAGGGGTGCCGTGAATAGCAATAGAAAAGTTATATGCGTATTTGACGGTAGGTACTTCAGAGTGAGTACTGACCATCAGTACTAACAGGACCACTATATAATAATACATAGGAAAGGTAAGAATCAGATAGTCCTAGATACTTTATCTAAAATTCTGGATACTCTTCTCTTCTGGTTGAGGAGATTAAAGTCTGAGAAATCCAGTAATTTATGGTTTCAAAACTTATGTAAGAAGGTCACCACCAACAAACCTTGCATTTCGTTTCTCGCAAAATTTAATTGAAAAGGAATGTTCCTTAGGACTTGAACAAGAATGTTTGCTAAAAAAAAGATATATCGATGAGGAGAACATGCGCTACACAATACTAGAACATTTAGCAGACTTCCAAGCACACACTGGATATTTTGCCCTAAAGTTTCTAGAAAAAACGGACACAGAAGCTAGTTACCTTTTGAAAGGAAATATGCACTCAATTTCTTCTCAGTAGTAGTCTGACCTTATACTAAAAAGAAACATTGATTCGCCACAAAAGGAGCTGCAATACTTACGAACAGAACCATGTTTCATGAAGATAGTAACTTAATTTCTATAACACTAAAAAAAGGCAAATTGGACAATTTTGTCGATAATGATGATAGTAGCAATATTACTATAATAGCGCTGATTTTAAAAAAATTGTTTTATTATAGCATTTATGATCTCTTGTTTCAGACTGAACTTTGCATTTCTTAATAAATTTTCTCAAATATTTATTAGGATATTGGCATCATCATTTGTGATCGGTATAAACAATTATTTTAAACCATTTTTCACCATAAAGGAGGGGGTGGTAATTAACTTTATAATTAACCACTTTAATTAGTGGACTGTATCAAAATTCGTTGGTGGGGTTTTATTTATAGGGTGTGAATTGAAACATGGAATATTTTAGGTAGTACGTACTTTAATAATGCACGATTTAATTCGCATTAAATATGATCGATATATAAAATGATTTCTAACTACTTTCATGCATTCATCCTTTCACACATAAAACTAAATACTGTGGTACATAGGTTAACTATGAGTAAATGTCTAACAAAACTTCTTGATTATTTAATTTAACTTCTTTCTTTACTGAATTTAATCAACTTTATCCCACACAAAATACTTTGTTACTTACTTCTGCACTCAACTTTACTTCGCCAGTGACATAAGACTTCGAACATTTGATTCGAATCTCGAGTACAGGAATAGATTTGTCTATACTCGACGCGCCGAACAGATTCACCAATCGCGGAAACAATTCGTCTTATTTTATGATTGATTCAACCCAATGTTTTGTTTTTCATTTCGATTTTTCTTATGCATAATACAAAAAATAAAAATAGAGTGTGAATCAAAGTTCCTATGTTTGGAATCAATGGAATCATAAAATAAGAAGAATTATTATATCCGTGTTTTCCGTGTTTGATGAATCTGTTCGGCGCGTCGAGTATAGTGCAAATTTCCAACCGCCATTTTACCTCATTCGATCTTCATCAACAGCGACAGGAGAGACGAGAGACACTATGGCGTTTCTGTCTTCGAGAAAAAGCGTAAAAACATCCAAAAAGTTCCTTACCCAAACTTGGACAAGGAGATCAAAGTACAGCAGATATTTTCTAAATATCTGTGCAAACAAAATGAGAAAATTGCCCAATATTTTGGCGCCAAGAGAGCTACGAAGCTTTAAATACTTTACGAGTGAACGCTTGTACTGCACTTTAGTACTTCTTTCTTCGACTTCTTCAACTAAACTTTACTAAACTAAACTGAAAACAGATCTACGACTTGGTATATGTTTGAGAAAAAATGACTAAATATCTTGGCGTCAAACAGAGCTACGACTGGGTAGATGTTCTTGGCGCCAAACTCCAGCAGAGCGATGACTGGATCGATGCTTCACGGCTGAGTGTTTGTAAGGCACAAAGCACTTAAATAAATTTTTCCTACCGGAGCGGTAATTGTGCGAACGCTGATGCATTTGAGGGGGTAGAAACATGTTCTTTCTTCATTTGACTTATTGTTGTTTACACAACCTTGACGGAGCCAAAGATATGTTAAATTGAGAACGATTAAAAACGACCTCCTTGACGGCGTGACAACTTGCTTTCCAGCGATTGTTGTATATAATGGAATCTATTCTACCGACAATCCAGATTCGAACTAAGGAGTAACTGAAATACAATGCTTTAAATGCACAAATTGCTGTTTACCTGGGGTGAAATAAATATATTCGGAGTTTAATTATGACTCAATCATACTACAGACATACAGGGTATTATTACCAAACTATCCGGTGAAAAACGATATGTTGGGGTGTTTCCCTAACAGTTTGTCTAAAATCATAGTTGATGTAACGTAGGTTTCAGTTTATTTGAATATGTAGTTAATTTTATTTTTTTTTAAATATTCTGAACGTATTAATTATTGAAATTTAAATAATCCATCTATTTTCTAAAAATGGAAACTGCCTGTCCGAACTGGTTTTAGCCTGATTCTTAAGGAAACTAGAATGACCGTTATATGCCAGATCATGTGTCATTTTTGGGAATCACCATCATTTTATATCACTATTCAGGAATTTGATGTGAAGAAAATAAAACAATGGAATTAAAAAAGCAGACAATGTAGGTGACTAAATTTGAATTCGCCAACCTTTGGACTAGTAGATATATTTTTTCAAGGTTAGTTTGGGTTAGCTTACATAATAAGAAATCGATGTAAATAGGTAAACAGGACATTTTCTGATCGCTGCGCATATTATAGAACAAATACATTAAATTTATTCACCTGATTAAATATATTTATTCTCATGATTCTCCCAGATCCTTAAAAACCACAAAACAACATGAACTAAGTCAAACCGCAGATAATCATTACACAAAGTCCAGAGGGCTAGCTCAAATAGATCGAAAACATATTTTTTTTCTGATTTGCTTTCAATATTTAAACGTATATGAATAATTAATAGACTTGCATGCACGTTATAATTATTGAAATTTCAATTGATAATGATATGCCGATTTCACACCATATAAAACACTTTTATATCATAAGGCAGCCAATTGGTTTATCGAAATGATTATGTCAAAAAGAGTTCCACAATGAAAGTATCTGTGCACGAAAACCGAAAGTCTCGATTAATTTCGATTAGGTAATGGTATTGATTTGTTTGGTTGCGTTAAATAGTTTTTTCTTCTTCCTTGTTTTAGGTAATTGTTTGCTGATGCATTGACGATAATTAACACGGAAGAGTTCCGGCTTGTTGTTACGTTTAGAATCGTTAGAATTTCCTAAATAAAACTAAAAAAAATATATCTACAATGCAGTGTCATTAAGTCAAATAGTTGAAATATTAATAAATTACTGATAAGATTTAAATTTTATAACTGAACTAAAGCGACCTCAACTTCCCATTCTATTTGCGTAAACCCTTGGGGGCTTATTCCTGTCACAAAAATAAGAAAATGCTGCGACTCTTTGAAGGATAAGAATTAAAATGATTTTTATTCAACTATAAGTACCATGGAATTCAAATTTCAGTCAATTTTGGCACATTTGTGTTGAATTTGACAAGCAATTTCATCATGCTGGAATGAAATTGATAAACGACTGATAAAGGGTAGCTTTAATTGGGGCGGGAGTGTTTTTTTAATAATAATTTTCAAAATGTAGGATAATTTTAGTACAAACTGGATCATTCTAAATATAAAATGGCCCCTTGTTGCAAATTAACAATCACATCGGTTTTCCAGATATTTTAGCTGAAAAGTTCACTCTTGATTTTCTTTAGTAATATTGGCGATAAATCAGCAATTTCATCAAAATTTAAAAACGTAATGTACAAACATGAATAGTGATTAAAAAAGGGTACGTAAGATGAGGGGACACTGATCATTTTATTTATTAAAATTTGTTGTAACTTGAAAAAAAAATAGATTTGAAACAAAATTAATAAAATTACCTTATATCAGAACTATTGAAACCGCAATTGAGGACAACTCTAACATGAAAGTTCTCAAATCGAGACTTTCGGCTAGAAGAACCAGAATCGTTAAGATGAAAGGTTGGAACAACCATATATTGACGGGAAAAGGGGAAATCACCAAACATATTGAAAACTTTTATGCCCATTTATACACATCTGTCGTGCCGGGTCCTAATACATGGAAAGTGCACGTCTACAATGCTGGTTCAGAAGAAATTCCGGATATAACCAGAGAGGAAATACGAGAGGCACTAAGACAAATGAAGAACCCCAAACCACCTGGTGAAGACAAAATATCCTGTGAAATATCGAAAATAGGCGGAGAATTCATAGAACAAATTTGGCAGACACTATTTAATAAATGTTTACTGGAAGGAAACATCCCCTCGAAAATTATCGACCTATATCAACCAACTTTCCCACCTCTATAAACTACTAACAAAGGTTATTACAAATGCTTATCAACCAGTGGAGCAGGCAGGATGCCGAAAGGGATACAGCACTATGGATCACTTGCAGACCATTAGAATTTTAATAGAGAAGACAACATAATATAACATACCACTTCACTGGGCCTTCATAGACTTTCATAAGGTATTTGAATCTGTCGAAACCAGCGCTGTCCTGCGAGCGACGGACAGAGCAAGGATTGATTTAAGATACTCTACCCTTCTTAAGAATATATACAAAAATGCTACCATTCACGTGAAAATTATGGAAGATTTGACTACTGAAAAACTTTCAGTTAACAGGGGAGTTCGCCAGGGTGAGCCCATATCCCCAAAACCCTTTACTTTGGTATTGGAGGACGTTTTTAAGATGTTATCGTGGGAAACTAAAGGTATAAACATCGATAGCACCTGTTTAAATCATTGACGCTTCGCCGACGATGTTGTGCTAATTAGCTCAGATATTCAGGAGCTTAAAAACATGCTAAAACAACTAAACTAAGCTGCTAATAGCGTCGGATTGAGAATTAATTTATCAAAAACAAAAATAGTGAGCAAGACTGAGGAAAATATAAGAAAAGAAGACAAAACTTTGGATAATGTTGATGAATACACAAAGGAAAACCAATTGGCGGAGGTGAAACCAAGAATCAAATTAGCATGGATATCATTCGGAAAATTGAGTCATAAGCTAAAAACCCTGACTTCTCTATAAACCTCAAACGAAAAGTCCTCAACACATGCATTTTGCCTATTGCAACACATGGTCTTGAAACAATGGCTTTGACCAAAAAGTACACCAACAGCCTCAGGACAATGCAGAGGGTCATGGAACGAACCATGCTCGGCATCAGTTTACTAAATAAAGTTCGCAATGAAGCAATAGGGAGAAGAATGAAGGTAGTGGACGTAATACAGCGAGTCGCTGATCTTAACAGGGAGTGGGTAGGACATGTGGCCAGATTAAGTGTGGACAGATGGGTATCTAGACTGGTACACTGGAGACCATGGCAAGCCGCAGAGGACATGGTTGGACGATATTAAGAGACTAGCGGGAGGGATATGGTATCATGCGGCAAAAGACAGAACAGCATGGAAACAAATGAAATATGCCTTTGTTCAAGAGTGGACAAATGGTGGCTGACAGAGAAGAAGAAGAAAATTCACTAGTAGATTCTGGGTGTTGTAAAGCTTCTGTTAAGTTCAACTTTGTTGATTTTATCTTAACCAGATAGGTATTCCCTTCTCTACAACACAATTTCTTCTCTATCCATTAATAAACTATTTCGTCCTCGTTCTATGAAAAATTTTAATCCTTTATCAAATTATGAAAAGTCGATCGGTTAAAATTTGGTATCGTGGCATCTTCATTTAGTACTTTATTATTGTGGGCGTAAAAAAATCGTACACTTTCTTCCAAATCGATTGTTTATCAGCCTCATCCAAACAATTTACAATTCTGTTCTTATTTTTATTAGTGTTAGGTTCACAGAAAGTGTGATTCCTCTTGTGCTCGTTTATCATGGACAGAAGCAGGGCACGCTCCAACTTTAGTTGAGACTTTTAAAACAACCTGGTCTGGTTGTCCTCCATCTCGACTTTATACACTTTTAAAATTCCATCTTTCATCTCCACAGTCAAATGTCTTTTGTTTTTTAATCGGACTAAGTAAATGCCAATCTTCATCTGCAGACTCTGTACTAGACATTTTTAAAAACCAACAAAAATATAGTAAAAACGATTACTTGAATGATGACAAAATACGCGAAAATAAAAAAAAATAATGATAAAATGCTACGATGCGATTGGAGACTGAATGAGCCCCTGGATCCCTGGTAAATTCCACTATGCACGATGACACAATTCACGCCTCCCGCGTTAGCCAATAAGAATCGTTCTATCCACCTGCTGTGGCGATCACGCACCGTTGTTTGTTTTGATTTACTCTATTGTGTATGTGGATGGACTTTAGATATGATCCTATGGAGGCAAGAGCTGGACCTATATCTGAACGCAAAAAAAGAGACGTATGAAGTCAATCACAAAATGTTGTGCAAGCGAAACTATCTAGTAAAGGACTAGTGGTTTTATGGGTCCTGAACCCGGAAACTGAAAGGATAAAGGTGGGTTTTGGTCTGCAGGCGATTTCCGAATCCAACCTTATTCGGTTTTGCACTCGATGTCTTTTTAAGATTTCCCCCTCGCTGAAATAAAAATACAAATTCTAATAGAATACTGTTCAAATAACAAAAAGTGTGTTGAGGTCCTGGGGTAGCTCCTGACACTGACTCTCAAACTTTGGTTCAAATAAGATTTTTTTTTATTTTGAGAGAGTGCTCCCTAGAAGAATAGACATGATTTGGCTTTTGCTTGAATGATGATCCACTATTATTGTTTTCATTTGACCTGACGGCTTATTAAACGTTTTTGAGTCTTATCTTATTAGGATCCCCTATTAAAATTTTGTTTAAAAAACATGATGATCTTGTGTAGGGATAATGTAAGGAATGCCGAGTTCCAAGTCCCAGTTCTGTGGAGATTATAACATATCTATTCCATAAAGAATTTTGATAGAAAAAGACAAAAATAAAAAATTGCCAATCGGAAGATCGACAAAAACTGAAATTTTTGGCTCAAACTAGCTTGTGTAAAATATTATTTCATTCTAACTAGTCCTTATTCTGCCTCCGGATTGTAGTCAAAGTTTCGAAAATATTCAAATTTTTGTCGTTTTCAGAGTAACTTGCCGTATGGCGATTAGGCATTAATTTCAAGTAATATGTATGTTTTTGATCAAATCAGAATGTTATTATACTCTACCCACTTCAAAATGTCATAAAGAGTGTCAAAATATTCGAAGTACCTGCTTTATACTTAACGGACGAAAGACAAAACTTTGATTTTATCGGAAAAGATGGAAAAATTTACAGAGAGGCCATTCTTGAAGAGCACATTACGTGATAAGAAAAAAAGGAGACCAAGTTTTTGGGTTACATTTCACCAGATTCTGGCACTTCGAAATGTATAGAGAAAGCAATAAGCGATTTCTTCGTAGGATAAGAAATTTCTATGTTTACTTTGCTGGCGGTAGAGTGTTATGATACTAATATGAACGTTGGAAAGCAAAGGAGCATCATTCGTCTGCTTGGAAAAGGAATAAACATCCCTGTACCATGATACAAAGAGTATCATGTCTCTGTACTATGGATCATATATATATATATATATATATATACATCTTAAAACATTGTTGCGTCCATACAAAACCAGGCATTGTTGCGTCCCTAGGAAAACAAAGAGATATTTATGATTTTAATGCGTATAGTCATTCACCTATGTATTTGATGGGTGGGGGTCTATTTAGATTCAGAATATTTTAATTTTTCAAATATTCGGATTTTCATATATTTTTAGAACAATGTTGCGTCCTTATAAAAAACAACCTTGTCAGCTCCATATATTAGTTATACCATACACTATTGCTTCCATGCGATGTTGTCAAATTGCAGGACGCAATAATAACTATAACATAAATTGAATATCGGCTTATCGGGGATTCCTTAAAAGAATTTATGAGCTAATTTGGGCAATACCAAAATATCAAATAAAAATGTATTGCATGTTTATAAAAGATATTTAAACCCTTTTTGGGCAGTTTATTATTCTTTGGAGTCGCCAATTCAACAGCATACTTTTCGACACTGGTCTGAGTCATCTTCACTCTAATTTTTTTTGTACCACCTAACCCCAGCCTTCCACATCTTTTTTCAAGTGATACCCTATATCTTGCTGAGTTTTAATAAAAACTAGAATATAGAAATATAAAATAAAAATTATTGTGTTTTGTTTCATCTTCTCAAAGGGATAATGGCTGTTATTATTAATAATTCAACTAAAAGGTAATCGAGACACTCATAAAAGTTAAATAACTTCAACTACATCATGTGTTTTAATTGCTCGTGATACTCTGTACAGGATATTACTTTCACGTTTTTTGTTATGCATATGTATAAATTAAAACTGGTAGGGAAATCTTAAAAAAAGAGGGGAAACCTTTTAATTCAGTTTCCGTTCTTCTGCATTATTGCAAGTTACTTACTCAAATATTATTAATTTTATTCCATATTTTTAAGCACCTCCTTCAATTAAGAAGATGTGATTAGGTGTATGTATTTCAAATCCTTTGTGATACGTTATACTTAATCAAATTTATTTATTTTTGGTTAGTCGCCAAAATTCGCTTTATTTGGGTTAGTTTTAACTTACTTTAATTTTTGTAACCTAGTCCGATACGTCTTAGCCCGTTTTGGTGCTTTTGGCTAGTTTTGATTAGTTTTAGCTCAAGTTTGGTTAGTCATTCAATTAGCTTTCGGTTAGTTTTAATTTATTTTAGTAATTTGAACCGGTTTTGATACGTTATAACCAATTTTAATGTTTTTGGTTAATTTTAGTTAGTCGCCAAAATTCGGTTAATTAAGGTTAGTTTGGGTTAACTCTAATATTTCTAATCTGCTCCGATACGCTTTAGCCCTTTTTGGTGCCTTTGGTTAGTCGTTCAATCAACTTTCGGTAAAGTTCAGTTAGTTTTAGTATATTTTAGTCATTTGAACCAGTTCTGGTAAGTTATAAGCAATTTTAATGTGTTTGGTTAATTTTGGTTTGTCGCCAAAAATGGGTTAATTTGGGTTAGTTTTAACTTACTTTAATATTTCATTCTGTTCCGATACGTTTTAGCCATTTTTGGTGTTTTGGTTAGTCGTTGAAACAACATTCGGTAAATTTCAGTTAGTTTTAATATATTTGTTTCGGTACGTTATAAGCAATTTTAACGTTTTTCGTTAGTTTTAGTTAGTCGCCAATATTCGGTTAATTTGGGTTAGTTCTTCCTTTTAAATTTTTAATCCGTTCTGATACGTTTTAGCCCGTTTTGCTGCATTTAGGTACTTTTGGTTAGTCATTCAATCCACTTTCGGTTATTTTCAGTTAGTTCCAATTTATTTTACTCATTTGAATCGGTTTCGACACGTTATATTAACCAGCTTTCGGTTAATTTTGTTAGTTTTAATTTATTTTAGTCATTTGAATTGGTTCCTATACGTTATGACCAGTTTTAATGCTTGTGGTTAGTTTTGGTTAGTCGCTAAAATTCGGTTAATTTGGGTTAGTTTTAACGTACTTTATTATTTCATTTCATTTAATCCGGTTTCGATACGTTATAATCAAATTTAATGTTTTTGGTTAGTTTTCGTTAGTCGCCAAAATTGGGTTCGTTTTGGTTAGTTTCAGGGCCGGCTAAACCCGGGTGCAGCTAGTTCAAGGCACCCGGGCGGCGAAACATGAGAGGCGGCACAACGAAGCTGAACTCGAAAAAAATGGGCATCAATTAGTAAAAGTAAAAAATCAGCGACACATACGAAACTTTTGATGACTTGTTGTTAGCAAATTAAGTCAAAATGTTCAATTTAATTTTGCAGAATGTTTAAAGGAGCTTGATTTATTACAAACATATTTAAGTAAAAGAAGGTAAATGAAGAACTCGACAGCTTTCTTAAAAATGCTTCTGGAATTGCAAATGATTTCAATTGTGGAACCTCAATTAAAAATGACAAAAAAAACATTTTTTGACTATGAAGCCCACCCGTAGATCCCAAACTTAATTTTAAAGTGGTTTGGATACAGCTATAATGCCAGTCAAGAAAAGATTCACTGTTTTAAAAGATCATATGAACATATTTAATTTGTTGTATGACATTCTGAAACTGAGCGAAATTGATAGAACAACATTGCACTGGTTTGGAATCCAAACTGTCCTAAGAAAACGAGCGTGATATTGATGGTCGAGAATTAGCCAAAGAGATAGAAGCAGAAGCCCTGTTGCCGAAAAACAAAAACAAAAAAAAAATGTTGAAAACAAAAACAAATCCTAGATATAGAGTATATATTTTTTTTAAATTTAATTCAAATATTCCCTAATATCACGGTAGCATTAAGAATTCTCCTGACTCTACCTGTCCCAGTAGCGAGTGGTGAGAGATTTTTTCAATTTCAATAGAAAATTAAATTGTTACTACTTTAGACATAAGTGATGTAATTAAGGATTTAGCTAACCTGAAAGCAAGACAAGTCGATTTTATTTAAACTTTACATTTTAAACAACTTTTGTTTCAGTATGAATCACTCACTCTTGTTTTACTAAAAATCTATAGGTTTGACATGAAAACCTGTAAGCTACAATTTTAATATATTTGATTATGTACAAGTTGTTTCACTTTTTAGTCTTGCTGTAAGTTGCAACATATATTTTTTGTTTTTAAAAATACCTGGGAAGGTCCTGAAAACATTAAAAAAATACTATTATAACAATAAAACTTCAAAACCTGAAATGCTAAATTTCTATATACATAAGCATAACAGCATGCTTTTATTGGTTGTATCCCATGCTACTATAAAAGCGGGTAGTAAGAAACCCTGAAAAACTCAAACTCAAATTTTGACTTGCACCCGGACGGCAAATGCGTATGAGCCGGCCCTGGTTAGTTTTAACTTATTAAATTTTTGTAACCTATTCCGATACGTTTTAGTCCGTTTTGGTGCTTTTGGTTAGTCGTTCAATAAACTTTTGGATAATTTCAGTTAGTTCCAATTTATTTTAGTCATTTGAACCTATTCCGATCCGTTATAATCAAATTTAAGTTTAAATAAGCACACTAACACAATCTCTCACGCGTATTTGAGGCCCTATACTAAGATAACAGAAACATTTTCAATGTTAAAACCCCAATATTTGTTATTTGAGAGGTTCGAATTTAGACGAAGTTGCGAAAAAGATAAATAATGAGACAATTAAAATGGACCCGCCACAAATATATAGAGCATAACTGCGCGATTATTGTTACACACCTTATATATTATTATTATACTAACTTACCTTCGTTAGCATAAACTTAATATTTTACCACTGCGCCTCGACATATTCACGCACTGGACGCAACAATGGCTTTTGGTAAAATAATACGACGCAAACAGCAAAACAAATAACATTTTTAAAGCCAACTACCGCATAGAAACCGGGTCTAAAAATAGATTGCAATGTTGCCAACTTGCGGACGCAATAATATTCTCCGTTTGTAAAATGTATACTTGGATCTGTATACTATTTTCGCACCTCTATCGGAGAATCGATGAACTAACAGTATACATGTTTGTCTATATCACGAACATTATTGCGTCCACTACCAAACAAAAAAAACTAGTAAAACCGTTAAAATCCCATTAGTTGTTGCCAGGTTTTATTTAGAAATGGAAATCTAGGAGCTTCTGTCAGCTGTTCGCGGTAAAAATTTTTAAAAAAATTGGCGGGATCTCGCAAAAACATGGGTTGACATTATTGCGTCCGATATTCGGAAGCAATAATTCGAAGGAAGCAATAGTGTATGTGCTGGGGAAGTTGATGGACGCAACAATAATAGA
>MU184223.1:212933-245039 GCA_016904865.1 Pissodes strobi
TAACCCAAACCAAAAATTCTGCATCTCTATATGAAACCCAGATTAAATGTTTTTAGTATAGGCAAATTAAACCGAAATTGTGTTCGAGATGGATCTCCAGAAAAATCACCAAAAACCCAACGTGAGGAACACCCTTATATTGTGAAAAAACCGCCGCCATATTGGATTTTTTTTCTAAAATGCCATATTTTAATCACGGGCTTTGTAAAAAGATGTAGTTTATACCGAAATGCGTGTTTTGCATAGCAAAGTCAGTCAAAATAATTCTTTGTTTGAAAAATGTCTAATTTACGGTCAAAATGTTCGCTAAAGCACTGTGCAACATAAATATTTATTATATGCAAAGTATTAATCCAATTTCCAATTCTTCAATAATAGTAAATTGGCAACTTAATAAATTTGACATGAGACATGGCCGCAGTTCATAAAAAGGCGGCAAATTTATGAGTTTTCTGTTCTTCAGGCCTCTAGTGATGCGGATGTCCTGATTGTCGAAACTGCGAAGTCAGAAGCTGCATCCGGACGATCAGCTGTTGCAGTTAGTGCGGATTCAGAGCTGCTTGTGCTAGTGGCTAGTTGCATCCCTGTCGCAACATCAAGATGTCGTGTACATGTTAGTTCCCGGGAATCCTACCATCGCGAAAAAAGCTTATTGCAGCAGATAATTGAACGAAGGTACTTGGTGACATGACGAAACACCTTCTTTTCATAAATACTTTCATGGGCTGCAACATCACCTCCGTTGTCTACTACAAAATGACCGGGAGCTGCAGAAAGCTATAGAAATTTTCAACAACCCAAACACGATGCAGGGTCATTTTGCAGCCGCAGGTAAAGGACGCGACATTTCTAGAATAAAAACGTATGTAGTCAGATTCAAGAGTTTGTCATTACTATGCCATTTTGTCCGTTCCAGGAGAGCAGCCGGAAAAGCTACTACACCGGATTCGTTTTAGATGCAAGGGACACTGGTCCCGTAATTGTAAATGCAGACGAAGCGGCCTAAAATGCACCACTATGTGCCACGAGTGTGCTGGGAAGTCTTGCCTCAACAGGAATATCTCGAAATCCCTCGATGAAGACGCCTATGAGACCGAGCAGGACTACAGCGAGCCAAAGTGTAGCAGCAATATACTACTCGCAAAGGATTTGGTAAAACGTAGACGAGGTAGTACGTTTTTTCAAATTTACATTAGCTACCGTAAGTTTCTATTTCATTTTCAAATGAGTTTCCTCCAATTTTACACATTTAGACCACTCCTATATTTAAAAGTGAAAACATGCATTTTTCTTGTGATTTCTGGCGTTTTTATGTAAGATTTTCAAATTAATCATAGATAAGCTGCCAATTAATTTTCTTACTGCAAAAATGAGTTTTTCTTTGCAAATGAAAAATTTTCTACACCTCTATAGGACTATCTATTTTTAAGTTATTGCATTTTAAAAAAAAATCCAAGGTGGCGGCAGTTTTATCACACTTTAAGGTTGTTCCCCACGTTGCATCTTTGGCGATTTTTTCGGAGATGTATAAAGGGACCCAAGGAACGTATTGCAGCTTTATAATAACTGTTTCCGTCTCGAACCCTAATTTGCCTATACTATTTGGGAGTTTTCCAGAATGGTTTCTACACCCCTGCGACCAGCAATATCTGTCGATGGTTCTCCCTGTTTAAGAGCAACCTCTGATTGTACTCCATAGCCTTAATAATGATCCCATAGTGTAGCACGTAGCTGATGGATTGATATGGCCCATTTGTTTGAATCACATCTTCACGATACCTTCATAGTGGCATTATTTCTTAAACTCAGCATGGCTTTCAAACCAAAAATTTACCATGTCAGCTCTTTGCTCTATTTTAGACAGAGTGTATCAAGGATTACATAGAAATGACAGAGTGGTGGTACTATTTGAGTATTTGTTGACTTAACCAAAGCCATCGGCTATTTTGACCATGAATTGCTGCTCCAAAAGGTACAATCTTATGGAATTTGCGGTAATTGTTACTATTTACTAAAATCGTATCTTCAACATAGTAAGCAATATGTTCTTTATGAGGGCTCGAGGTCTGCGGAATTGAATATCGAAGTAGGTGTACCGCAGGGAAGTGTTATCGGACATTTATTACTTTTAATTTACTTATATCTTACAATAATTCAATCAATGAAACAAGTGGCATAGAACGTGGGTTGAAGTTTCCTCATCTTCTTGACAGAACTCACATAGAGTTTCACCTGCTAGACCCATCAGAGGTAAGTGTCTCTTCAATCGGCATTGGCGGGCCATTAAACCTACCATCGTTCTAGCAGTCTTTCTATTGTGGATTGTGGCTTAGTAAGACAGCTGAGGAACTCTTGATGTATTCCTTAGCTCGTCTCTGTCCTGGTTGGACATTCCACCAGTCATGGCCCTGCTTTGTCTATGTCATCGACTCTGTAGAGTAACTTTGGTTTGACTACCTAGTCATTCAATAACTTGAAGCAACTTTCTACCAGTTCGAACGTTGCACTGAGTTGATTACATCGTCTTATTGGTGGTCCTGTTCTCCATCCCCTTTGCGCAGTACTGTATGGCCGTTTCCTATAGTTATTGGAAAACTTCCCCCCCCCCCTCCCTCCTTCATATATAGCGGCTCCAGCTCCTTGATCGGTCTTCGAGCCGCCAGTATACCATACAAGCTCTGCCATTATCGGTGGGTCTTTTTTCAGTCATTGCTTTCTGGTAGAGTGTAGATTGCTAGGGAGTCGTTTCGGCTAGTTGCAGTCGCCCGGCACAGCTACCTTTGCGTGACTCTACAACTTAATTTGTGCCCAAGAGACGTAAGCTTCTTCTAAACGAAGCTATTTTCTTGGAAGGTAGTTGACTCACTTCTTGAGGTGAAAGCTGTACTCCTTCAAGGTACTGCAGAGCTGGGTGGCTATTGGCAGAGTAGATGTTCTGTAGTTTCAGTTCAACTATTGCAAAATCTGCATTGGTCGTCTACTGCATTGCTTATTGCATTTAGGTGGTATTTTATCGGGCAGTGTCCAGTTAGCAGTCCGGCGACAGCTCTAATACCTGCTCTGTTCATGCCTAAGAGCTGTTCTGCTCTTTTCGCAGAGATGGTGATAAACCTTTTCGCCTGTCTTAGTCCTGGAGTGTTTCTCCAGCTGGTCTTTTCCTTCGTTCTTCGGTGATGTGGCTCTTCATAGGGCCACAGTAGGGCTCTGGACCATAATAGGCTCAGAAGGGTAAGGTATCCTCATCATTCTAACTACTAACTATCCGGTTCAGAGAATATTTATTCCTTGAGAGAAACCAAGCCGTTAATCCCAACTGTTACAGCTTTTCTCCTCATTTCTGAATAGCTCAGCTGGCCCTGTCATGGGCATACAAAGTGATTTAAACCTTGTCATGCAGCTTGTACTGCAGCAATATGTAACTGTTCTCTTCTTAAGTGCTGGGCTTTCCAAGTTAGTAATAGAGCCACCTGCTCCGGATGTTTTCGACAGATGAAATCCATTTATAATTCCAGAAAAGCAACGTTTCTGCGTAATCAACAGAGTCTTCTGATTGCAAAATCTGCATTGGTCGTCTTCTGCTTTGCATATTACCTTTAGGTGGTATCTTACCGGGCAATGTCCAGGGAGCATTCCGGTGACAGTCCTAATATCTGCTTTGTTCATGTTTAAGAGCTGCTCTGCTCTTTTCGCAGGGATGGTGATAAACATTTTCACCTGTCTTAGTCCTCGAGCGTTTCTCCAGTAGAACGACAGTTGGTCTTTTTTCCATCTGTTTAGTTCTTCGGTGATTTGGCTCTTCATAAGGCCACAGTAGCCCTCTGGGCCATAATATGGTGTTCCAGAGTTCCTTCTTTCGCAAGGCAGTCGGTTTTGCGTTGCCCTCTATGCCAGGAACCCTCATTAAAGTTACCTGGTTACGTGTTACTAATTGTTTGAGGGTTTGCTTACGTTCCCAGACTAGCTTTGACACGCACTTGAAAGCTTTAGAGCTTTTAGAGGCGCCTGGCTGCCTGAGAATATGTAGATGTGCTTTCTGTGGGGTCCTTGTGTGAGGCACTCTTCTGTATATATATATATTTATGGGAAGCACTTCCGCTTGGAAGATGGTCATATATTTGCCTAGCGGTTTGGAAAACTTACAATTTGGACCTGAAATGCTCAATCCTGCTCCTTTCGCTAGTTTTGAACCATCTGTATACTACAGCGATGCGTTGCTGGCCTGAGGTAGCTTTTTACTCTGCCATGATTGGCGATCATCAATAACCCCTGCGAATGGGACATCTAGGTCCAACATGATCATCATTTGATGACTTGGTTTACTGGCATTTTCCAGTTTTATTCCTTCAAAGATGCGCAGATGACCAGTCTAATCTCCAGGCTTGAATTTGCCTATTTGGAATAGCCTATGAGTACTGATACTCGCCTCCTTCTACACACTGAGATGAAGAGGAGACATGTTCAGGATTACGTCTAAAGCTGCGGTAGGGCACGTTCACAGTGCCCCTGTTATTCCCAGGCATATCAGCCTTTGCACTTTATTAAGTTTTGGTCTGAGCGGTGATCTGCTGGGTTTTTGGCCACCATACCAGCGAGGCATAGGTGACCGTGGGCTTTATTATTGTTTGGTAGATCCAATATGCCAACATGGCATGTCCAGATTACCGCTGTGGCTTTAGAGACGGTGTTTTCTAGATACTTGTTCCAGGTAAGTTTACGTCCAGTGTGACCCCTAAATATTTTAGCTCGGCGGAAAAAGTCAACTGTTTCATGGTATTACGATCTCAAAATTGTTTTCAAAACAACATGTTGAAGTGATGTAATCTGTGTACATGCTCAACACGTAGTTTCCCTTAATATCCTTTATACTATCCCAACAAACTGACGGAATTAAAGGCAAGTCTGTATTGGATGGAGAAGTAAAATGGTTTCCAAATGAGAAATCATGTAACCGCTCTCAGACTCATATCTAGTTTAAGTATAATTTTCCAGTGATCTGGTATTCGATACGTGTAAAGTATTGTAAGGTTGGTATCGATACTAAAATACTTGGTATCAAAAACAAAATATTGATACCGGTACTATCGTAATATCCCTAACGATTATTAATCGTCCAACCATAATAATCGCAAGGATGAATCGTATCGCAATCGTAAGTGTTGTATGACTAGAAAAAATGTTAAATATGAAAGTTTTGGGTTAGCTTGGGTTAGTTTGGATTATCTACTTCTAAATTCAGCTAAATTGTTATTGTTTACAGTAACAAAGAATAAATAAGCTTAGTAAAAACACTTTTTAGTGGGCATCGCTTATTATTGCACTTCGGCTCAGTGATTCTCGTCTCCTATTTGGCATGATATTTTCCCTTGGCTTGTGCGAAATTTAATCACAGAGACACGATCTTCAATTTTGACGAAGGAAACAGCCAATATCATTATATAAATACGCATTTCAAGAGCAAATAACTGCATTTCAGGAAAAATAATATGATGGAGAGTCAGCATACAAATTTCTAAAGAACCATGACAAAACACAAAAAATACATTATATCCGATGAAAAGGTAAGTTTAGAAATTGAGTAGCAGATGTAACAATAACAATAATAAAGCTTTTAAAAAATCAAATTCCTTGGCCAAATTCGTAAAAAAAATCAATAACTTTATACCAGTATTATTATTTCTCGCATTCGTTTTATACTGAAAAAAGTAATGAGATTAAATCATATATCTTTATTAAGGAAATTTAAGAAATTCTTTGCATCAACTCCATTAAGGAAAGGATGAAAAACCGGATTTTTTTCTTAGTATCGATATACATTTTCTTTTTTAAAATAAAATAAAGCGCATTTTCTTTTATCGGAAAAAATGGCTGTTACATTGCTACTGAAACGTTATAGGTATAAAAAAAGCAAATATTAATTATTATAATGAATCTGAGAAAGAAAATCGGTAGTAAGTTTATATGGATATAAAATATGAATACAAACACAACACATTTTACAAAATAAAAATAAAGACAAGAGGGAAATGTTTAGGATCATCGGGAGACTATGGTATTTCGGTTTGTTCTCAATTAATTTCATACTTTTCATGATCTGTATTTCCTGTCATTCTAATATTCTTATTTTTTAGCAGCTCTATCTATAATATCCACATAGAGCCCTCTTTTCCTTCTCGATAGGATTTATGTATTCATTGTCTCGTTCTTTTTTATACTGAATGCTTCTTTATATATCACCATCATTATTGCACGGAGAGATAACCTCTCTGTAGTATCGATTATCGATCCCATTCAACTTGGTTTTACCAAATTCCAGACTATGATGTGTGTCCAAAGTTAGTTATTTCTTTAGGATATGAACATCGAATCAATTCCTTCAAAGAAATTATTGATGATATCATCACCTAGAACAACAATGCTGTTTAATAATAATAATAATAATCTGACCTCTAATTATTGTAAGAAAAATTAAAATATTTATGATTTAACTAAAAACAATATACAGTATGGCAAACCGGAAGCAAATTAGTCGAATGATATTATCCTTGAAATGGCGAATCGCAATCATTTACGATTGAGTACGTTATTTGAATACCGATTATTAGGTGAGCGACTATAAATAAATAAATAAATGGAAGTGCGTTGTTTCGTATCATAACTTTCCTTATGGGATTTATAACGGAGATGTCTGGTTGAACGTCAACAGAATTTAATTTGTTTATAAATAGTTCTTGGATTTGAATGTATGTCTTATTAAGGCCTGATTTGTTCTAGAAAATGAGGAATAAATTTGAATAGGAACGCAGAAGGTTTTCCGCTCTGACTGCCACCAAAGAAAATTCTACTGAATTTTCTTTGCTGCCCCTAAGAAGAAACTAAAATCATTCCGAGTTAATTGTGGATGATTCGTAGCCCTTAGGCCCAGTTTATTGACTGTTTAGGGAATTATCCATGACTCCTTTGGTTCAAATTGTCTAAGCTAAATTAACAAGGATACAAAAATGGGCCTAAACACAATAACTGACCTTAAAATTAATATCTTGCCAAACTAAGCTTTACAGGCTAGACCATCAGATCATTATGTATATATAAGCCACAATTAAAATATAAAATTAGCGTCTATTTCCGTTTTAAATATCAACGTACAGCGATTTGTTTTCTAAACAAGTACAATAGATCCCATGTATGCAATGAAAAATTCAAACAATAAGTAAATGACGGCAATTTCAGCAAAGCATAATATGTTTTTTAACCTTTGTTTGTTTGTCGTATCAATTATTATCTTTATTATGAATATTAGCAGGCCCGGACTGGGCCATCGGGCGACCGGGCGATCGCCCGGTGGGCCGGTCCCAAAAATGGGCCGGTCGCATTGCCAGAAAAAAGCCCAACGAGAGAAACGTTAAAAAATACAAACTCAAAGCAACCACTATCCAGACGCTGGACTCTATGCTGTGTTTGCCGCAGTAGTGTTACATGTGCCACAAAGCCCCATTTCATCTGGGTTACCCTTTCTATTACATCCTTGACCTGTGTATGTTGTCTTATGTATTCGTTTGTCTTCCTATCTCTTAAAGAAATACCCATCATTGTCCATTCCATACCTCTTTGTGTTATTTTTAGTTTTTTGTATTGTCTGTTTTGTAAGGGTACACGTTTGGATATGTTTGGCATTTTCTAATGAGTCACAGCCATAATCATTTGCTAGTGGTGTAAATTATTCTATAAAGCACGTATACACGAGATTAGATGAGCACGAGTTAGATTAGATTAGATTACAGATTGGGAGAGATGGCCTTTGAGCCTACTTGTCACCGCGACCCGACGGATCTATTGTGACTCTCTCCATATTATAGAGCTTCATCCAGTTTTGTCTTTCTGATTAGACCCCACAACCTTGATAGTGGCTCCGTCGTGTAGCTATTAGCTTCTGGTTTAGGTACGCCAAGCAGTTGGGAGCGCACTCTCGATAAGCCTTCACAGTGGCATAGCACGTGAGATGCCGTCTCCTCCTCCTCCTGGCAGAACCTGCATTCGCTATTTTCTGCCACACCCATGACGCTTAAGTGCTTCTTCAGCCGGCAGTGGCCCGTCAGCAGACCCACCATTATCCTGACAGCCTTCCTGCCGTAGCTTAGCAGGTCTGTTGATAGTTTGGCCGATGGACCTATTATAAATTCCTTGGCCTGTCTTTGTCCCAAAGTGTTGTTCCACCATTTTCGGGATTCTTCTGCTATCCATTTCTTTATGGCTGTTTTAGCGATTGGTTTGGCTATCCCGCAGAACGGTTCTGGTCCTATCATGTGCCTAGACGAGCCTTCTCTGGCTATTTCGTCGGCAATTTCATTACCTTGATAGCCTTCATGCCCAGGTACCCATGATAGTGTCACTCTATGTTGACTTCCTATGTCATTCAGAGCATTGTGGCAATCCAGTACCAATTTCGATGTTATTTTGTTGGATTCCACGGCTTTTATTGCCGCTTGGCTGTCGGAGAAGATCGCAATTGTTGTTTTGTTGCAACTGTATCTTCTTTTTATTTCCTTTGCACACTGTTCTATTGCTGTTATTTCCGCTTGGAACACTGTCGCTAGTTTGCCCATGGAAATCGAAATTCTTGTTTTCGTCCTTGGTTCATATATTCCGGCTCCTACTCCTTCCCGTGTTTTTGAGCCGTCGGTGTACCAGATCACATTTGCCCTAATTGGGGGGCCATTTTTCCAATCATTCCTGTTTGGAATATGTGTCGAGTACTTTTTGACAAAGCTGTACTTGGCTATGGTGCTATCCGTGGGCAATCCCAGGATGTCATCTGCCTTGATTTCTTTGTTTAGCTTCTCTTGTTTGGTATTATGTCTACCTATAATCGGTTTTTGGCCTTGTGATAGCCTGTATGTGACGGAGCGTGCTTCGCCCTGTATGTATGTTTGGATTGGTGGTAGGTTTAGTAGGACTTCTAGAGCCGCAGTGGGCGTTGTGCTCATGGCTCCAGTCACGCACAGGCATGCTAGCCTTTGAACGCGACTTATTTGCCTTTTTGCCTCCGCCTGCATGGTTCTTGTCCACCATACTACTGAACCATACGCTATCATTGGTCTTACCACTGCTGTGTATAGCCACAGTGTCATTTTGGGATTTAGGCCCCAATTCTTTCCGCACATCCTTCTGCATCTTCCTAGCGCAACTGTGGCTCTAAGAGTTGCTTTTTGGATGTGTGGTTTCCAGGTAAGCCTCTGGTCAAATATGACTCCTAGATATTTTGCTTCCTTGGAAAAAGGTATTTCTTCTCCATTTATCGCCAGTGGTTTTAGTCCTGTAAGGGCTCGCCTTCTGGTAAATGGAATGATTATCGTCTTTTTTGGATTAACTGATAGCTGTTCATCTTTACACCAGTTCTCCACTATTTTGAGAGCTTTTTGGCTTCTCTCTGAGAGAGTACTGGCAAATCTGCCTCGTACTACAATCGTTAGGTCGTCTGCATATCCTAGACAGTAAAAGCCTTCTGCAGACAGTTTTTGTAATAAGTCGTCCACTAATATGGCCCATAGTAGTGGAGATAGAACTCCCCCCTGGGGGCATCCTCTTCCCACCGCTGCCTTTGTGGTTGTTTCTCCCAGAGTGGCTGAGATTATCCTGTGCTTTAGACTAGTTTCTATCCATTTGCGCAGTGCTGTTGGAGTCCCTCTCCTTTCCAACGCGCTTATGATAGAGTCTGTTGAGGCGTGATTGAAAGCCCCTTCTATGTCCAGGAATGTGGCTACGGCAATCTCCTTGTCCTCTAAGGACCTTGAAAGAAGCCTATTTAGGTCGTCCAGGGCTAGGTCTGTCGACTTTCCTGGTTGGTAAGCATATTGACGCTCACTTAGTGGGAACGCCTGTAGAGTATTATCCCTGATGTACCTATCTACTAGCCTTTCCAGGGTCTTGAGCATAAAAGAAGATAGGCTTATGGGTCTATATGACTTTGGTGTGCGGTCCAAGATTCTGCCAACTTTCGGCAGGTATAGGACCCTTACCTGTTGCCATAGACTAGGTACAACGCCCCAGGCTAGACACCCTCTAAATATTCTGCATAGGTGTGGTAATAAGATGTCCTGACCTTTTTGCAGAAGTATGGGGTGTATTTCGTCTAGGCCTGGTGACTTAAATGGTTGGAATTGGTTTATGGCCCATCTAATCCTCGCAGGTGTTACTACCTTTTTAACTATTTCCCACTCCTGTCTACCTGGTCTTTGTGGCCTTGGCTTAGGCGGAAGGTCAGATGGGCCTGTTAATTGCATTGCTGCCGGAAAGTGTGCCTTTAGGAGCAGTGTTAAACTTTCCTCAGCTGTTTTGGTGTATGTGTTGTCCTCCTTTTTAAGGAGCTCGACATTGTTGTTTGTGTTTTCTTTTGCTAGGACTTTGTGAATTCGGGCGCATGCTGGGGTCTCATTTACCCTTTCGCAGAACCTTCTCCACGAATCCCGTTTGGCTTTTCGTATCTCTTTATTATACTCTGTTAGTTTTGACCTGTAGAGATCCCAGTCATTGGTTGCTTTGGCTTTATTAAATAGCCTTCTGACGGTTTCCCTCAGCGTTCCTGAGCACGAGTTAAGCACGAGCCATCACCTGTGCAACGAATCCTACTTACTTTATAGCAAGGAAAGGATATACAACTGCGGCTTCCGAAAGAAGACAAAAAATTGAAGAAAATAGGCAAATGTTAGATAGAATTATTGAGACAATAAAATTAATAGGTAAAAGGGGTTTAAGTTACAGGGGAGATCCTAAAAATGAGTCAGCATTTACTTTTTTAAAACAAAAAATTGATCATGGTATTCTTCTAGAAATTATTTTACTTCATTCGAAATTTGATCCCCTGTTGCGCACACATATTGAGAAATATGCCAAAAAGAGTCAACAACTTCGTAATCATGGCCATAGGGAATTTAACCGACTCATTTTTCAACATACCTTTCATACCATGCCATTCAAGAGGGTGCCGAATCCTTGTTTTTTTTTAACGATTTTAACAACTTTTGGGTAAAAACTGAGCGTAGCACCCCAAAATTTTCCGCGGCTTAGCCTCCACGTACGGGGACCACTGCGGCGTTATCTACGGTTCGCACCCCCCCCTCCCCCTCCCCCTAAGAAAAAATCCTGTCTACGCCCATGTTCGTAATAATTACACTCAGACTCAGATATAGGTAGGGGCAATTTTGTGACATTTTTATCAAAAAATACTTTAAACTCTATTATAAAAGGTCTATCAAAACTTATCAAATTGAAAATTGCTGAAAAAGCTAAAATCTACTCACTACAAATTGACACAACACAAGACATAAATGTTGTAGATCAGAGTTCTATTATTGTTAGATATATGTAGCTGAAAATAAAGTTAACGAGTGATTAATTGGGCTGATTAACTGCACTTCTAGTAAGGGTAAAGATCTCTATGAAATTGTTGCGAATTCTTTAAAAGAACTGGGTTTAGAAATATCAGATTGTGTTGGAAATTCTACGGATGGGGCTGCTAATATGCAAGGGCAATTTAATGGCTTTACGGCATGGCCCTCTAAAGACTCACCAGGTTAAATCCACGTTTGGTGCCATGCACATGTTTTAAAGTTAGTTTTGGTCCATATTCTAAACTAACGTTTCCTGCAATTTCATTGTTTGGATTAATAAATAAATCGGCCGCTTTTATTCGAGAATCGCACTTACGAATGAATGTCTGGAAGGAAAAATCCATTTCTTATTTTGTTAACATTATTGGGGAAACAAGATGGTGGAGCAATGATAAAACTTTATGTAAAATACTTAACGAAAAGGGCATATTTGTCAATTTATGTCTAACATTTTATGAAATAGCCAACTCCAATACCGAACTTTAATGCTGATATTTAAAGCCCCAAGCCTTTTGGATGGTTTTTTGAAATACGAAACAATTCTAATGGCAATAGTATTTAAACACATTTTTATCCACTATACCTTTGTCTAAATAGCTTCAAATAGCAGGTATGGATTTTTTACAAGCGCTCCGAATGGTTGAGGATACTTTAACATCATTAACAAATATGTCCAGGAATTTTGATAAAGTTTCTGAGGAAACCGCTGCTTTCGTGAATTAATCGAACACAGAATTTTTAAATCTTGAGATTCCCTTAGAAATAATGATAGAGAAAGAAAAAGAATCAGAAAAATATTTCATGATGAGACATGCAGTGACGAAGCTCCGCAGGGACCAATAACCAAATTTAGAATTGAAGTATTTAATGTAACGATGGACAAGGCAGTTAGATAATGTAATGGGAAGTAGATTTTTGGAGTCATACCGAACTTTATACGGGATTGTACATTTTTCAGCCTTCAAAAATTAAGCCATATTATACACAGATACAAGTGGTCAAACTAATCAATGTCTTTGCCAGAAGAATTCATACATGAAAATATTAAACTAGAAAAAGAACCGGAATTGAATACCTAAGCCAGATGATTTTCAATCTCATTATAAAACTTGTAAAAGAATGTATTTTATGCTGTTACAAAGTTTTAATCCAATATAATCTTTACCTTGAGGCTTAGCCAGATCTTGAAAAGGCGTACAAATACATACTAACTTTGTCGATGTCACAAGTAGAGTGTGAGCGATCATTTTCTAAATTAAAGTTTATTCTAAACAGATTACGAAGTTGCTTGTCTCAAGATCACCTAGAGGCATTTATGTTAATGGCCTGTGAAAAGGATATTTTAGTAAATTTAAATAATGAAGATATTATTAAATATCTTACCAGTCAATGCAAGGGTCTTAGGGATATGATATGTATATAATGTAATTTTTTATCTGTTCTTTAACAGTTTAGTCTTTTGATTTTTGTTTTTTATTTTTAAGAAAATAGTTTTTGTTACATTTGACTTTATAACACCAAGTTAATAATATATCGTTAAATATATTATTCTTATGAAAAGCTAAGCATTAGCAGTGGAGTTTGGGTTAGTTTGGGTTATTAAGCAATACGGGTATCTAAATGAAAATAATTCATAAATTCATACAATTTTAAAACGCCTACTCCTATTTAAAAATATACATGAGAGCCCGAGAAGAGGGCCGGTAATCTCATTTGGCGCCCAGGCCGATTTTCCGGCCCAGTCCGGCCTTGAATATTAGATACACTTGACGTGAACTGAAGTGACCGTATTATTTAATTTATTGTGTTCAATTGGTCTTTGAATGAAAAATCTCTAATCTAGTGAATCTAGTTAGATATTAGTTGGATAGTTTGACCCCGATTAATCGAATACTCGCGAATAATCGCAGGAAAATTGGATTGTTTGTTAGTGTTTGGTCAGTGATAGAGGGCATTTCTTGTCCGGCACTAAATTCCTCGTACCGGAGGCCTTGCAAGCATCTCACACCTTCTAAGCTGATGAAAGGAAGCTTTCCTTCTTTTAACGACCTCCCTCGGTGCCTACTTTGACAAGTGGGTTCTTCCTAGTTTACAGTTACCTTGTAATTATCCCATCTCAAACACTACCTTCCTCTTGAAAGAAGCCTAATGATTCTGGTTTTGTTTGGCCCTGTTGATTGATCATGTATGAATGTGCTAAGATATCTGCATTTTCGGATCAGCGAGTTTTGTTTATACACCCTCCAAGTCCTTTCTGATTAACCCTTACCTCGTAGTATCTACGAGCTATTTTGTTGTTACTGTCCCAGCTATTGCAGTATATTTCTTTACTCAACAGGAGTTGACACTGACTTGGATGAACATAACGCTCAAAGCTTCACCATAAGCAAATGAAGACTTCATCCTCATTGAATTATATGCCTTCCATACTACCCCCAGCATTGTTTTCTTTGAAATTGCCTTGAACGTTTCCTAAAGGGCAGCTTCCCCTCGTGTTTTTAGGTTTTAAATGGAATACGAGTAAATGTGTTCCTTAATATGTTAGTGCGTGCTTTCGTTGTTATCAGAATGTTCTCTTGCTAGCTACCTTTAAAAGTGCTGAAGAGGCGTTCTAATCTGTACATGGGTAAATGGGATCGTCGTCCAGGCTCAGAAGGACAAGGTATCATCGTCATCCTCACTACCTTTTAATGGATCCAGTTCAGAGAGTATTTATTCCTTGAAATAAGCCATAGGTACTGTTAATGCCAATTGTACCAGTTTTCTCTTCATTTCTGAACACGCCAGTTGACCCAGTCCTGTGCAAACGTCGTCATGTACCTTATACTGCGTCAATATGATATGACTGTTCTCTTGTTAAGTGTTGTGCTGTCCATATTAGTAAAGAGAACTTTCTACTCCGTATATTTTCGGCAGATGGAATTATTTTATAATTTCAAAAGAGTAAAATTTCGTCATAATCAACAAAGTCTTCTAATTAGCCCAGCTTCCTTGAGCGCGGAGATGGCATTCTGGCTTTTCATTTAATACCTGTAGTAATCACTACATTCCTAATCCGAAGCTGATACTGACCTGGGCAAGCCATGCGCAAATAATAATTTTCTTTTCAATGTCTCTCAATCTTTCTAGAGAGAGGCTGGGATTAAGATATCACAGTCTTTTCCCTAAAATCAAATCGAATGTATCTTAGAGTAGAATTTGTTTTTATCATACAGCCCCCCACCCCCATAAGCGGCCTTGCAGTATAATATATGAGCGCATCCTCATCATCATTCATCATTCATCATCATTCATCATCATCATCAATCATTTGGAATACTTAATAGCAAAAAAGGGATCAGATAATAAAGAGCTAAGGCTATTGAAGCACTGCTTAAACAGATGAGATATATATCATAATCTTTCCTTTAAAATCATATATTCTAGTTTCCCTAGGATCACCTTCCTCTCATGTTCCTGATTTACATTTAAGTGCAACCCCTCTTCTAATAAGTGTAGCCCAGCTATTCGCGATTCCTCATATAAGTGTATGCTTCCCCTTTCGTGTTCTGCTTTGCTGGTATCAGACCTGCTGCTAAGTTTTGAGAAAGGTGCCTACTGCCTCCTTCTCCCCAAGTGTAAAGTGTAATTTTTTCCAAAATCAGAGTTGAGGTGTCTTCCTAATTTACGGGACTCTTTGGCCCAGCCTAGAAGCTACCTATCAATCTAACCAGGCCGTCTTGGATTCTTGAACACGAGTTCATCTTAATCTAAACACATCCTGGAAGAATAGAGTATCGCAGTTCCTCATTGCCTTTTAATCTCCTCCTACAATTACTACATGTCATGAGCCAGGACATTATATTTTTCTCTTCCTGGTTTTTAAATACATTCCTACTTCTCCTCAATTTACTGTATCATTCGATTCTTACCTCGATGATCTGATTTATTAGCTTGATGACTTGATACTAAATTGCGGTAAGGGCTTACATGTTCCGAATTAATGTAGAATGCCTTCTTTTTCGTACAGAAGGGTAAGGTGTCTTCGCAATCTACAGCATCTTCTAATTGGCCTAGCTCAGAGAATATCGATTCCTTGAAAGAAGCCAAGCCGTTTGACATTATTTGACCCGGTAAAAAAATAATCAACTTCTACTAAATTGTATGTACCATCGGATTAAGATTGGATAACTATATTGTCTTTTATCTGGCATATCGTATTGCCTTGGAAGTTGACCCTGTTGTGGGTGGTCATAGCGCGTTGCCATGAGCAAATCATTTCCTCATAAAATAACCTTCTATTGCCTTCATAGTTTCTACGGTCGGAATATTAATTTGTCAGAAATCACGTCGTTTCCCCGGGGGTGGCAAACTTCGCCCGGCTTTCCTAGTTTTTAAATATATTGCTCTTTCTCATCTCCTATTATTTTCCTTTTCTCCACTGATGCCTTAATGTTCATTTAGACATTTCAATAGTGTGGCATTTTATAATATAACCTTTGCATTATTTACAGAACCAATTAGGCTGGTTTGACATTGATAATTATTTAGAATCATGAAACACGTATAACTTACGTTGACATCATTATGAACTTTTTGAATGAAGCGGCACATTTTTTTAGGCATCGCGCACGTGATTTTCCTATGCGTGTGGCGATATTGGCATTGAATTATATATGACCACGATAATAGATATTTGTACACAAACATTGGTAGTTTGGTATTTGCGTTGTAATTTATATCTTTTTTACTGATTCTGAGGATGAGTTAAGAATTCATGTAATCAATATTTATGTGTCTTAAACAGTGAGTACTGAGTGCTAACTATAGGGTGTTTTAAAATTCACTACAAGAATTTTAAGGGGGCATTTTTGAGGTTCTTTCCCTATAAACATTGTCACAAATTGACGATGTAGGGAATGAGTGTTTAAGAAATAACACAAAAAGTCAATTGAACGAAGGTTTACTGTTTATAAATAATAAAGGAATACAACGTGCTATGCCTAAACAATCTTAACAAACGACTAAACTACTATAAGTATTTTCGTATGGTCACACACCGAAAGAAGTGTAACATGATCCGATTTCTTTCAGCGAAGCAATTAAGATAAACTATATGCTACAATTCTGCACAGAAAACAATTTTTTCATCTCTAACACGGGCTTCCAACACCACGCGAGAAGACTTTACACATGGACATCCCCGGGTGCTCGATACAGAAATCAAATTGATTACATCCTAATAAAATCGAGATGGAATATGTTCAAGAAAATTAAACAAATAACCCGCAGCTTCACTCCGAAACACACAGCAATAAGATCCGAAGATGGTGCACTGTTGACTGACAAATCCCAGATTAAAAATCGATGGAAAAATGACTGTAAACAACTAATGGCAGACAATAGCGACCGAGATAACCGACTGCAACCAATAGAGATCGCTGAAAGGGAGCCCTCAATCCTGAGGGAGGAAGTAACGGCTGCAGTCAGGAAACTGAAAACCAACAAGTCGCCAGGCGAGGATAACATCGTCTCGGAAATGATAGCAGCTCTAGGCGATCCAGGGATCGATGTTCTGCATAGAATCTGCCAACTGGTGTGGAACGAGGGTAAATGGCCCGAAGACTGGACTAAATCAATTTATGTCCCGCTCTATAAAAAAGGATCGCGAGAGACCTGCGACAACAATCGAACAATAGCCCTCATCTCACACGCAAGCAAAGTGCTGCTCCAGATTATATCAGAACGTATAAAGCCTCACATCTTGTCTCAGCTTCCACCAGAGCAAGCCGGTTTCGTGCCAGGACGTGGTATGCGTGAACAAATATTGAACATCAGGCAAATTATAGAAAAGGCGAGAGAGTTCAATGTGCCAACATACTTGTGTTTTATAGATTATACCAAGGCCTTTGACTGCGTTCAATGGCACGACCTTTGGCGTATTTTAGATGAAATGGGCGTACCAAGGCACCTCATATCCCTCATCAAGAGTCTCTATGAAAATCACAGAGCATACGTAAGAGTGGAAAACGAGCTGACAGACCCATTCCAGGTAGAGAAGGGTGTCAGGCAAGGATGTATACTGAGTCCTCTCTTGTTCAACATCTATGGCGAATGGGTTATGAGGAGAGCTTTGGAAGACTGGACTGGAGGAATAACACTGGGCGGCAAAAAGATCAACAACCTTCGCTACGCTGATGACACTACAGCAATTGCGGCATCAGAGGAGGAACTCTGCGACCTGAACAGGAGAATAGAGCATTTCAGCAAGGAGATTGGTCTAAAAACCAAAATTATGATAGTTGACCGAGCTAACAACAATAGATCAGAAATAAAGAAAATAAACAACATCGACACAGTTAACACTTTCAGTTATTTAGGTTCACTAATATCCAACGAGGGCGGATCCAGTGAAGAGATCAAAAGGAGACGCTCCATAGCAAAGGAAGCTATGACTAAACTAACAAACATATGGAGAAGTCATGAAATCTCTTTGGCAACAAAAATGAGACTGGTAAGGAGCATGGTCTTCTCAATCTTTCTTTATGGGTCAGAATGCTGGTCACTCAAAGTAACGGACAAAAAGAAAATTGACGCCCTGGAAATGTTCTGTTGGCGTAGAATGCTGAGAATCTCGTGGACACAAAGAAGAACCAATGAATCAATACTTCAACAAATTAAACCAAAAAAGAGACTAAGAACAATAGTAGCTAAAAACATCGCTAAATTTTTTGGTCACGTAGTATGAGGAAACGGCCTTGAAAGATTAACCGTTGAGGGCGTGGTAGCCGGAAAGAGACCCCGAGGTAGATCCCCCACTAGATATACGGACCTTATCACTAAAATCACAGGACAAAGTCTAGCCTGCACATTCAGGATGGCGGAGAACAGAGAGGAATGGAGACATATCGTGGAGAGCAACTCTTAAAAACACGATTCTCGAATACGAGATAGCGACTAAGAAGAAGAAGATATGCTGAAGTGTGCAGGCACCATTCTTATGTAATTTATTACCTATAAGGGAAACCATAAAGCATCTTAATATTGGAATATACAACATTCTCCCTCAATATTAAAGGTGCTTTCTAAATAGTAATAAAAAAAAAACGATTCTAACATACCTAAAAAACAATATTTTTCGCAGTAACGGCACATTATTCATATAAATGAATTTATGTTTTTTGCAACCCAATGATTTTGTTAACATATTCTGCGACCATTTCTGCTGTAGGCATGTATGAAAGCTCAGTATCATCTTCTTTTATTTTATCACCAATAAAATGATATTTAACATGTATGTGCTTAGTGCGTTTGTGAAAAATATGATTTTCTAACAATTTTATCGTACTTTGATTATCGTTAAAGATAGTCATCGGCAAATGAAGATTTAAGAAACTACAATTGTCATTTGCGTTAAATATTTCTACACATAGAGCTTTTAAATACAATGACTCATATGTAACTTCACATATACCGATATATTCAGCTTCGGTGGAACCTTAAGCTATAGTTTTTTGCTTTTGACATTCCCAGGATACTGGACCTCCCGCTAACATGAAAATATAGCCATAAAATGATTTTCTATCGATTTCATTGTTGGCTCAGTCAGCATCCACAAAACCAGCTATAGGCTTACTTGATTTTTTGAAAATAATTCCCATATCATTTGTTCCTTTCAAATATTTAAGCACTCTTTTAGCACTCACCCAATGGTCTTTAGTATGACTATTATTGAACTGGCTTAGAAAAGAAACAGAAAAATACATATCTGGTCTTGTGCAAACTGCAAGATACATTATAGATCCTATCAATTGCTGATACGGTACATCAACAAATTCTCCAACAACTGACAATTTTTGATTTTGCTCTAATGGAGTACCAACCGCATTACAGTTTGACATTTCAAATGTATCAAGTACCTTCTCAATATATTTTTCCTGACTAATTTTTAATTCGCCTTTTGAACGATCTTATTTAATTCAATTTTTAAATGTTTTGCGTCTTGGTGATCATTGTAGAAAATAAAAAGTCATCAACATAAAGTGCTATAATTATAATGGAATCCGCAAAAATTTTTAAAGAAAATACATGGCCCTATTTTTGATTGCACAAAATTTAACTCTAATAAAATATAATATGCTTTTTCATACCATAATTTGGCGGACTGTTTAAGCCCATAGATAGCCTTTTTTAATCGACAAACTTTGTTTTCTGACCCTGACTCTATAAAACCTTCTGGTTGACTCATATAGATTTCTTGGTCATTGTCACCATTTAAAAAAGCAGTTTCCACATCTAAGTGATCAGCCTCTAAGTTTAATTCAGCTGTCATTGCTAATAATAGCCTCAAATTACTAAATTTGATAACTGGCGAAAAAGTTTCAGCATAATCTACTCCATATTTTTGAGTAAACCCCTTTGCTACAAGCCTAGCTTTATATGTCACTATATCTCCATTCTGATGCCTTTCAATTTTAAAAACCCACTTATTTTTAATAATGTTACTATTATTAGGTTTATCGACCAATTCCCAAGCATTGTTTGCCTTGAATGCTTCAAGTTCATTTTTAATTGCTTTTCGCCATTCTACACTTTGCGAGCTTGACAATGCTTCGGAAATGGTTGTTGGCTCTAATTCATCTGGTATAGCCAAATCAGAGTCGTAATTAGTAATACAGTCACCATACCTGTCCGGTTTTCTTATTACACGTTTAGGATACCTGAATTCAACATTTTCACTTTCACTCTCACTTGACTCATTTTCGTTTTCACCAACTAGCACATCACTGTTTTCTTCTGGATTGACTTCTTCTTCTTCTTGAAGATGGGGGGCCTCAGCTGGCATATCTTCTAAGTCAGCATCATCACCTTCATTCCCATATGTTATCTTCAACGGAAGAAATTCTGATGTAGTTGGTGCAATGGAAATCTTCGATGGGTCGTCTGAAAGCTTGTTTTCCAAAAACACAACATCCCTGGCCATTTTTAGACTATGGTTACTTTGGTCTAATAGCCTGTATCCAGCACTTGTTTCAGAGTACCCGACAAAAATATACTCTTTACTTTTATCAAGTTTTTTTCTTTTCACATCGGGTATATGAACATAAGCTCGACATCCAAAAATCCTCAGATGTTTCAAGTCTACCTTTTTGCCGGTCCATTTCTCTTCAGGAGTTTCACCACGTATCTTTTTAGTTGGTGAACGGTTCAAAAGATAAACTGCTGTGTTGGCAGCTTCTGCCCACATCTGCTTCGGACTATTTGAGTCGATGAGCATTGAACGTGCTTTTTCGTTCGATTGTAGCGTTCAGCCACTCCATTTTGCTGTGGAGTGTAGGGTATTGTTTGTTCATGTTTGATTCCCCGATATTTGAGGAATCTCCCCAAACGCTCGTTGCAGTATTCTACTCCATTGTCGCTTCCCAGAATCTTTATTTTTGGTTTTCCACCATGGAGCAGAAGTTTTTGAAAATTTCTGGAACTTCACTTTTATGTTCTAGAAAATAACAAAATACTTTCCTTGTGCTGTCATCAATCAGGGTAAACATATATTTTTGCCACCCCATGATTCCACTTCCATAGGTCCTGCAAGGTCTGAATGGATCAAGTCAAGTTTATTTTGTGTGACTTGTTTATCCTTTTTATACGGGAAAGGTTCTCTGGCCTGCTTACTTTTAATGCAACTTTCACAGTATTCTGGATTTTTATTTTCGTTGTACAAAACACCAGTGGCCAGACCATTTTTCAACAACGCCATGCTATAATGATTAAGGTGACCTAGGGGTCTGTGTCATAGCATCTGAGAATCTAGAGATTTCGCCACATTCACAAACACATTCATGACATCTAGTTTATACAAGCCATTCACATTTGCTGCAGTAGCTACAGGTTCTCCCCTAATACTACAGTTACCTTCATCAATTATTATGCATCCTTTTGCGTCAAAATGCACATAATGCCCCTTTGAAACAATTTCATTCACTGACAACAAGTTCACTGACAGATTTGGTACATATTTAATTTTTGATATATTCTGCACAGTTCTATTGTGTTTCAACTTCACAATACTATTGCCAGTTCCACTCACAGACAGTTTAGTATTATTTGCCACGAATACGTCCTGCCCCGAGTCTTCATCCGTTAGGTTAGAAAGAGGTTCTCTGTTTCCAGTCATGTGGGAAGAGGCACCACTATCAACATACCAAGTTCTTTCATGTATACTATTGATACTTAAAGCTGTCGCGAACAAAGCTTTCCGTCCACCTTGGCTATTCTTATTTTTGTTTGCATTTTCAGAAGTATCTGGAGGACTCTTCATTTGAGGGCATTGATTTTTATAATGTCCTTTCTGTTTACAGACAAGTGCACAGTCACCAGTATGTTTGCTATTCTGCCATTTTTTGTCCTGCAGTAATTTCGTCTTAACGAAGTCCGACGTTATGTCCACACTTGAATTTTCCAGTGCCATAACCATTGGCTCGTAGTCCACTGTCAGTCCCTGATGATAACGCCTAAAAATTCATCATCTAGCGGTTTTCCAATTGAAAGTTTTTGGGACAAAGACATGACTTCGTTGACATACTCTTCCATTGTGCCAAAATTCTCTAACTTTATGGAGCACAAATTCCAAAGTAGACCTAGTCGCCTATGAAGTCCTTTGTCTTCAAATGCTTTTTCAAGAGCTTTCCAGTTCCAGCAGTTTGCGCTTGCATCACATGAGGAAACGTCGACTTGTCAAGGGAAAGAATTATTTTTGAAATAGCATTCTCTTCACGACGCGCTCTTGTATTGTCATCCACCGTAGGCTCCCACTATCCAGTTATACAGTTCCAAAGTCCGTCTAACTTTAATAACGCACTTATCTGGAACTTCCAGTCGCTATAATTCTCACGACCTTTAAGTTTTTCAACACTTATTCTGAAATTTAAACTTTCGTTTACCGCCATTTTATTTTTTTATTACGACGACGAAACAAACGCACAACCTCGTACAATACCGAAACACAAAAAGTCAATTGAACGAAGGTTTACTGTTTATAACTAATAAAGGAATACAACGTGCTATGCCTAAAGAATCTTAACAAACGACTAAACTACTATAAGAATTTGCGTATGGTCGCACACCGAAAGAAGTGTAACATAATCCGATTTCTTTCAGCGAAGCAATTAAGATAAACTATATGCTGAAGTTTGCAGGCACCATTCTTATGTAACTTATTACCTATAAGGGAAACCATAAAGCATCTTAATATTGGAATATGCAACAAACATGTGTCCTAAAATGCACTCCCTTCGAGATACAGCCATCGTAAGTTGCGCGAAAAATTAAATATTTTGAACTGCGACTACAGTTATGCATCAAATCTTCTAAAAATGTGCAAATCCTTGTGTTTTTAAGCGCTCCATTTTTTTTTCAAAATAACGTATACCTAATTTTGAGGGAGATTTAAATTTGATTAAATATTTTTATTTAACATAAAAAACTAACAATTTGAATTTCTCTCTTTCATTTCCCCTTTGAAGTGAAACTTTTTTAGGCGCGCTGTACCTGGAGAGTAAGGTGGTAAACACATTACGAGAGTTACAAAATGTGTGATACGTTGAACGCGTATCGTTACAAAATGTGTGATACCTAGGTGATCGCAAGCAGAGATATATATATATATATATACCGTTGGTAAAGACAGACGGTGACACGGTGGGCTTGTTCACAATTGATGGTATAACCATCTCCTATGTTTATCTGTTCCACGTCGCCCCCGCCGGACCTGCCTATCTCTCCCTGATAAGAATCGCTCGTTGAACGAGCCAGGGTTTAGTGTATAGTATGTTCTACAATTCGTGTCAGCTAATTTGCGTAAAATAAAAATTGATAATATGTGTGGTGCATAAAGTAAACATTATTACTTTATTTCTGAAAACCTATGGAACATTCAAAATATATTATTTGATTATTTAAGAGAATGCATGTGGTAAAATATGGGGAAAGAGAGTTATGAGTTGTAGGCTATTCTCTATTTCGTGTTGTGCGGATGAAGTTTCATTTTATTTAAATTATATAATTTTCTTTTTGTATACGAAACGCTATTAACAGACTCGTGTATGGCCAAGAAAACATTATTGAAAATACTGACTTTCTAAAAATCTTTCGAATTCATATATGTGAAAAGACGTACATAAGGGCGTTCACCTAAACTATCTAAACATCATTCAAACGGTATTGGCCTATTAAAAAAGCCAAACGGAGAATACTGCAACGATCAGAAGGAATGTTTAGAGGTACTATTACAGACTCACTTCCCTGGATCACAAATTGTAGAAGATACCCAGAACGAGACTAATCCTCATAACGAAGGGTTCCAGAGCCCAAACGGGTGGTACAAAAGACTGGCAGGAAAAATCTTCACTAACAATAGAACAAAATGGGCAATCAATATCTTTGAGCCCTACAAATCCCCCGGCAAACACCGGATCTACCCTGCCCTGCTTCAGAAACGCTATGAGATCCTGAAGGTACACCTACAGAAAATCTTCAAAGCTAGCCTTATTCTAGGACATATACCACTAGCTTGGAGGGAGGCAAATGTGATACTTATACCTAAGACCAGCCGACCGACGCCCGGAGGACGAGCCAAAATCATACCATCTTATCAGCCTAACCTCCTTTCGCCTCAAAACAATGGAGAAAGCAATCGATCAATACATAAGAAGCGAAACTCTAACGGGAACCCCACTCCATTCTAGGCAGTTCGCCTTCCAAGCAGGCAAATCCGCATTAAGTGTACTGCACTGTCTAGTTAAAGACATAGAAAAGACAATCGAATACAAAGAAATTGCTCTAGCTACGTTCATTGACATAGAGGGAGCATTTGATAATACCTTACATCAGTCCATCAGAAGAGCACCACAAGAGTGGGAAGTTGAGCTCCCAATCATAAAATGGACAGAAACAATGCTAAAGCACCGCTTCGTAACAGCAGAAATAAACGGAGCGTCAACAACCGTCAGCACAGTGAAAGGGTGCCCTCAAGGAGGTGTTCTCTTCCCCCTACTGTGGACACTAGTAGTGGACAAAATCCTTACCATCCTGGGTAGAGCTGGATTTATAGTTCTGGGCTACGCAGACGACCTAGTAGTAATAATAAAGGGCAAACATGAAGGCGTAATTTCAAAACCGCATGCAAAATGCCCGAAACATCATCAAGAAGTGGAGTGAAGAGGAGGGACTCTCCTTAATTCCTAGGAAAACCATTCCTGTCTCGTTTACAAAAGAAGGAAGCTAGTAATGACAGCGCCCATCCTACAAGGAACACAGTTAACTTTTTCCACCGAGGTAAAATATTTAGGGGTCACACTGGACCGTAAACTTACCTGGAACAAACATCTAGAAAACATCATCTCTAAAGCCACAGCGGCAATATAGACATGCCACAAACTAACTGGCAAGACATGGGGCCTAAAACCAAAAATGGTATATTGGATCTATCAAACAATAATAAAGAACACGGTCACCTATGCCTCGCTAGTATGGTGGCCAAAAACCCAGCAGGTCACCGCTCAAACCAAACTTAATAAAGTGCAAAGGCTAATATACCTGGGAATAACAGGGACAAAGTCAACGCAACCATAGAGGTAATGCTGAACATGCCTCATCTTCATCTCAGTGTGAAGAGGGAGGCGATTATTAGTGCTCATTTCAGAAAAGAATACATCCCGGGGTGGAATGAACACTCCGATCAGCTGTACCAGGACTTTATCGACAGCGGTGAACAAGAGATAGCGGACGACCTCCTTCATAGCCTGGATGCTTCTAGACGACATCGGTGGACGGAAACGATGGAGGGGATGGATTTCTCCCGATCAAGCAGGAAAGCATGGAGCCTTCTGAGAAAACTCGGTGGCTCTAATGCCCACCTGGGAAAAAGAAGCTCACATATTTCAACAGAGCTGGCGGCAAACAATATTGTTAAGACCTCGAGAGCCCCAAGCCACAAATACCACACCACCGAAATTAAAAAAGAGTCAGACTTCTCCAGACCATTTGACGAAGCAGAGGTCGTTGCGGCAATTAAAGATATGAAGTCGGGTAAAGCCTCGGGAACCGATGGAATCCATCCAGAATTCTTAATTCATGCTGGGAAAAATGTAATCAAGTAGTTGACACACTTTTTCATCAAAATCTTGACAAGCAACCATCTTCCTAAAGAATTCAAAAAATCCAAAATAATAGCCATACTGAAACCGGGAAAACCGACGGATCAGCCACAAAGTTATAGGCCTATAGCACTCCTCAGTAGCTCATACAAACTCCTTGAGCGACTCATCTATAACAGAATTAGTGGTGCTATCGAGGAGCATCTGCCTCCAGAACAAGCAGGATTCAGAACTGGTCGCAGCTGATGCTGTGACCAGGTGCTTGCATTGACATCTCACATAGAGGCTGGCTTCCAACAAAACCTGAAGACGTCTGCAGTGTTCCTTGACTTAACATCAGCTTATGACATAGTCTGGAAAGAGGGGGTGATATATAAACTCTTAAAAATAATTCCTTGTCAAACAACGGCACGCTTAATACAAAACATGCTAGGAAATAGGAACTTCCGAGATGCGCTTGGCGAAAATATGAGTAGGTCTCCCACGGCCTCCCACAAGGCTCAGTCTTGGCGCCTCTTCTATTTAATTTATATATATTCGACCTCCCGGATACAATATCTAAAAAATTCTGCTACGCTGACGACATAGCTTTAGCTACCCAGCACACGAGCCTCAATGGTACAGAAGAAGTCTTTAACAACGACCTCGCTACACTTAAAGAATTTTTCAAGAGGTGGAGACTCAAACCAAACGCAAACAAAACTGAAGCGTCGACATTCCATCTTAATAATAAAATGGCAAACACTCAAATAGAATCACGATTGGGCGACAATGTACTATGACACAATAAGTACCCTAAATATCTGGGAATAACATTTGATGGCACACTCTCGTACCGGAAACACCTGGCAAATGCTGCAGCAAAAATAGGGACTCGGAATAACATAATCCAGAAACTGTGTGGTACAACCTGGGGCGCAACTGCTACTACTAGCGGAATACACCAGAGCAAACGATGAGGTGCGCATCATCGTTTGCTCTGGTGTATTCCGCTGCCGAATATTGCTCGCCGGTATGGATCAATAGCTGCCCAAACTCATTGACAGGCAACTCAATAATACAATGAGACTCATTTCTGGTACAATCAGATCAACACCTACACAATGGCTACCGGTGCTATGCAACGTACTCCCCTCCCCCCCCTGACTTACGCAGAAATGAGACCCTACTACGAGAAAACAGAAAAATTGTGGCAAACCCAAAACTGCCGATACGTGAGGATATCCCCCAATTGAGACTCACCCGGCTGAAATCGAGAAACCCCCCTATTTGCCTAGCCGAACAGCTCCAAAATAGCAACTACGAGTCAAAAGCCCAATGGACACACGATTGGAATCTTAAATCAAACAACCAACTACAAACTTGGTTTGAGAGTTATAATTGTAATATCCCTGGGACAGCACTAAACCGAGCGCGCACTGGACATGGCAGGTGCGCGGACTCCTTGTTCAAATGGGGAAAGACGTCACCTGAATGCGACTGCGGCGCGCCGAGTTAAACCATTCAACACATCCACAGTGAGTGCCCTCTACGCTCATATGCAGGGGATTGGTCCTATTTCCTGGAGGCGTCCCCTTCGGCGCTAGATTGGATCACAAACCTTGAGGTTGACATATGAAAATGTCTATATATTTAAGCGAAGCATGTACCTAGTCATACGCTAAATAATAAATAATCAGTGCTCATAGGCTATTCCAAATAGGCACATTCAAGCCTGGAGATTTGACTGGTCACCTGCGCATCTTTGAAGAAATAAAACTGGAATATGCCAGCAAATTAAGTGACCAAATGACTCTCATTTCCCATTCGAAGTGGTTATTGATGACCGCCAATCATGGGAGAGTAACAATTAGCAACATGCAACTAGGTAACTTTAATCTGTGTTCTTAGCCATAGAGGCATACAGGGCAACGAAAAAGCAGACTGCCTTGCGAAAGAAGAAGCTGGAATGCCATATTATGGTCTAGAGCCCTACTGTGGTCTTATGAAGAGCCACATCACTGAAGAACTAAACAAATGGGAAAAAGACCAACTGTCGTCCTACTGGAGAAACACTCCAGGACAGGCGAAAAGTTTTATCACCATCTCTACGAGAAGAGTAGAACAGCTCTTAGACATGAACAGAGCAGATATTAGAACTGTCGCCGGATTGCTCACTGGACACTGCTCGGTAAAATACCACCTAAAGGCAATAGGCAAAGCAGCAGACGATCAATGCAGATTTTGCAATAATGCAACTGAAACCGCAGAACACCTACTCTGCCAATGTTGAATCTAACTCTGCAAAAGGCTCAAGTACCTTGAAGGAGTACAGCTATATTACCTCAAGAATTGAGTCAAGTACCTCCCAAGAAAATAGCTTCGTTTGGAAGAAGCCTAAGTCTCTTGGACACAGATTAAGTTGTAGAGTTATGTACAAAATAATCTGTAACGGTAGCAATGCCGGGCGGCTGCAACTAGCCGAAACGACTTCTTAGCAAGCTACAATCTACAATCTCACCTAAAATATTAATACCCTAAATTATGAAAATTTTAATTGTTTTGAAAAAATATATTCATTTACCTATAGGTTTATGACATTGTTTGACGTGCGTAAAGTACACAAAGGTTATTCACTGTGCCATGTTCAAAGAGCTGCAAAAGTAAATGATCTTTCGTAATAATTTAGTCACTTGCCTTGTTGTAGAATCAATCAGCCATATCGACAAAGTTAGCTTAACGTATTTCGACATTGGCGTTTCACTTCTTCTACGTGTACATACGTACATATAAAAATAGGTGCGGAATATTAAATTAAAAGTATCTAAAATCAAAATCTTTTAAAACTGGATCAGGAATGATTTCATCGATTACGATACGTATTGAGCGAACACTTTCCGCCACTCCGGAAATACTTTGAAGCTCTTCGCATAAATAAAATCAAGGAGAGATCATGTCGGAACTTGGGCTGCCAAAAGTTAGCAGCCAAAAACCCCAAAGATATGCGAACGGCCAGTGGTGTGCTTTTCTGTTTCGCGCTTAAAGAATTGCGCTATGGTTTGGTAGAACCCGTTCCACAAAGAATTTTTCGTGGCGCCACTGTTCAAGGAATATTTTCAGTTGAAAGGAAAATACAAGTATCAAAAACTATAGTATAGTAATTGTTTATATGTTTTTCTACTATCCCTTAAACTGTTGGAGGGTAATTGCCTGGAATTCGACGCCGCAAAATCGGTATTGTATAGTGCCGGGCCAGAATTAGGAATTTCTAACTTTATTTGATTGAGTAAGGTGTACCACTTCTGATACATTGAATTCCATACAGTTAAAGAACAAATATTTATTAAAATGTATTGGTGCTTGTTTTGTATGCCTAACGCATTTTAAACCATATAATAAAAATAATATTTACGTTTTCAGACTTGTAAAACAGTTGTACTAATTGTTGAATTTGATACTTCGCACCGCCTCTGACCATGACTGCCGGCGAAGAGGAAAAAAAGCAATTTAAAAAAGCAAAACTGTCTCGCGCTGATCTGGGTTCGCATATGGGCATCGTTCAGCTGCTGCCGGCCACTTCTTGTAAAAAGTGATTTGCTGTCACCAAAGAAGGTGATGCGTCCTCAAGGTCGGTCCGGTCGTGGGTGACTGAAGAAAACTGGTTGGTTCCCAGTTACTGATGGTTCCTCTTATTTATATGGAAATCAGGGCGTTTTTTCCACACACAGGTAATTACTAGATATATTTTTAAGGATTTTCTCACTTTATATGAATATTTTAATCGAACGATATGCTTGCAATGGTGGTACTCTTTATTTTGTGTGTGAGCAATGCTGATAAATCTAGAAACGATATTTAAAATTTTAGGAATGGATATGACCAATGACCATCGTGCAGAGTTGAAAACAATTAACAAGAGGATCTTTACTGAAAACAAAATTTATGGGTCCTAAACCGATCTTTTCCCGAGAGGCGCAACTTTTATACCCGACAATTTGGTAGAGATAATACCAGGAGTGAAATGAGTCAAATTCGAGCTATTAGAGAAGTCGTATTCGAAATGGATAGAGGATGTCATTTAGATTTGGAAAATTCATGAAGGGGTTCTAACGACCTCTAGACGCTCCCAATAACTTGCTTTCTATTGAAGGTGAAAAATTTGAATTCGGTAGAGGATTAGTTTGGGTTGGTTGGTTGGGTTAATTGGGACATTACTAATCACCCTTAGACGTACGAGCAGAATAGATTATATTGAGATTGTTAGACGGTGAGAGATGATATCTTAAATTTTAGGAATAAATGTCATCATCATTTCAAGTTATGGGATTGAAAACAAGCAACAAGGGCATTTTTTTGAAACCAAATTTTATGGGTTCTAAATAACCCATGCAAACTGGCCATTTTTCGAGAAGTTCCCCTTTTATACACGAACGGTTTTCGATAGAAGGTGACGTCTACCAGGAGCGAAATGGGGAAATAGCTGTTAAGACAATCGTATTCGAAATGAATCGATGATGTTGTTCTGACTTCGAAAATCTGTGAATCGGTTTTTATGACTCCTAGAGGCTCCTAAATACCTACCTGTTGAAGGTGAAAAGTTTGAATTCGGTAAAGGATTGGATCCTTATGTAATTCCATCCCCTTTCGGTTGTGTCGTATCGTACAGCGATAGGGCAGTACTAGTCGCTCTAGAGCTACGAGCAGAATAGATTAATTTGAAGTTGTTTAATATTGAGAGCCGATATCTGAAATTTCAGGAATGGATGTTACCATTATTTGAGGTTGGGGGGTTCAAAACAATCAACAAGGGTATATTTCCTGAAAATCAAATTTAGGATCATAATAAACTCACAACTGTAAACTGGTCTTTTTGTATAGGCGCAACTTTTATACTTTTATACTAGAACGGTTTTCGGTAAGAGATGATGGCTAACAGGAGTGAAATGGATCAATTTCTAGCTATTATGGAAGTCGTATTCGGAATGGATACAGGATGTCATTCGGATTTGGAAAATTCATGAATGGGATCTTATGACTTCTAGAGGCTACCAAATAGCTTTCTGTTGATGGTGAAAATTTGGAATTCGTATTGTGGAACCTCGCAGAGTTCTATCACGCTTTCGGTTGTGTCATATCGTACACCGATAGAACAGTACCAATCGCCCTTAAACGTCCGAGCAGAATAGATAATTTTGAATCGGTCGGTTTATAAAAAAGTATTCACTATAGATTTCAGTAAATACTGAAAAATTGAAGTCCCATTGTTATCTTCTAAAACCGCCTCGACCCTTATGAACAAGGTATGACTTGGGGACCGCATCTTAACAAGCAAAAGCAAGAATTGCACTGGGCAGATGCAGGCGACTTTGCGCGAAAAACTGGGGGCTGAGCCCCGAATTGATTCTCTGGTTGTGCAAAATGGTGGTAAGGCCCATGCTATGGCTCTATAGCCTGGGGCATAAAGACCACGCAAATAGGTGCAATCAGACAACTAGAAGGCGTACAAAGGCCGGCATGCGTGTGCGTATGGGGGGCGATGAGGACGACCCCAACTGCAGCACTGGAAGTTTTGCTAAATCTACCTCCATTACATATCCTCATACAGGGGTAAGAATGGTACAATACCAGCTCAATCAAGGCAACAAGCCCATCATTGAATGGGAAAAGCCCACAAGCTGGAAACTAGAGGACAGCGAGGAGATCAAGTATCTCTTCGAAATGCCATCAGACGAAACCACCCCCTCCTATGGGTTTGATAGACCCTTCTCAGTAGCAATTGTAGGCAGAGAAGAATGGGTGGGAGACCTCCTACAAAAGCAGTCCAAGAATGGTATATCGACGGCTCTAAGCCGAGAAGGGGTGGGAGCCGGGGTCCACGGACCAAGCTCAAATATCTCCATAATCATGGACAGCCAAGCCACAGTGATCCAAGCAGAGGTCGCGGCGATTCAACACTGCGCCATGGAGATAGGAAAATTTAACATTAGAAAAGGAGGGTAGTCATATACTCCAACAGTCAGGGTACCTTAAAAGCAGTTAGTGCACACAAGGTCAGATCTAGACTACTTAAAGACTGCATAAGTGCTCTTGAAGAGATCGGTTATAACAATAAGCTCACCATTGCGTGGGTTCCGGGATATGAAAGCCATCAAGGCAACGAAGAAGCCGACAAACTTGCAAAATGCGGCGCCTTATTGCGGGATAACAGGAAGAGTCTTCAAAACAGCAGCTAAAAGCTGGATAGATAAACAATCTCTAAACTGGTGGTTACAAATATCGGGGAAACTACAGGCCAATCAGTCCATAAAACACGGCTCCTCAAAATTCACGGCAGATCTACTTAAGAGGAATCGCAAGACGATAAGAATATTAGTGGGTCAGCTGACGGGGCACCGTAGAATGAATAGACACATGGAAAAGATCGGCCTGGCAGATAATAGCCGTTGCAGGTTCTGTAAGGAGGGAGAAGAAACTCCAAAACATGTGGGGGGCGAGTGTGAGGCTATCTGCAGGCTCAGGTATGCAAGGCTGGGAGAGACCAAACCCGGGCTTGCAAGTTACATAGAGGACTCGGTACTCCATTTGTAGAATATGATTTGGAAGACCAGACT
>MU184224.1:0-55942 GCA_016904865.1 Pissodes strobi
GATAGAGGTTAGGCACCTCGGATTCTCTTTTAAAGCTTTATTCTGTTCTTTATTTCATGAGATGGAAAAACGATCCATCCCCTCGATGTTCTCGATCGCTTCGCGTACACCAAACGGAAAAATCCGCTTGTTATTCGCCTCCGTCGATTGAATAAATAAACACACGAGCCCATTTATATTGCCTGGATTTAGTGCCTTTAGCGTTTTGACAAATTCCACCTGAATTTTTGGGGTCAAATAAGCTTGATAGCAAATCTACATATATTATCGCCTTTTAATATCTCTTGTGTATTCATCTATAAAACATGATTATTAGTTAGTTCTATGGATAAAATTTAAGTGATTTTCTTACATTGCACATACCACATACAACGTTAAGGCCTATAGGTACATCCAGTCTCATATATTCCATTCAATTTTCATAACTTAGGAAATATATTATAAATCATATCTATGACTTTTTACATGTACTTTTTAGTTCCTAGTATTTTCCAAAGATATATAAAATAAAAAAATTTATTCAGCACTTTTTGAGCATTATTCAATTATCTGGATATAAATCATTAACTTTACATTTAATATTGTTCACAAAATTGAAAACAAAAACTGTTTTAGTGCATTTTGCCGAAGGTTCCAAACCACAACATAACAATAACTGACTTTAAAATTTGTTATTTTATTAACGTAAATCACTGTTCCGAAAGTTAAACAAAGAATTAAGATTAGAGACAGAGAAAAACCATTATAATTCCGTAATGCTAAACAGCTGTATTCGTTACTCTCATATAGTCCAGTAATTTATGACACAAGTCTTATAACATACAAAAGGCCCAGATAAAACCACACCGGATGCAAAAGATCGGCAAATACCTCGCCAGCCAACTTTAACCTTGACGTGGCGGTTATACGCGGCCTGCACCAAATAATCTGGGTATGATTATAGAAATGTTCTTCAAAATTAAAATAGTTGGTCTGCACCAATTAAATGAAAACGTGTTTTGTTGGCGCACTGGTTCAGGAAAAATAAAAATTTGCAAAAGCCATTCACTTTCTTTTTTCCCAACAGGCGGTCATGGAAATCTTGTGTTATTATGGCTTCACTGACTTTTACAGAAATTCCCCTAATACGCTTTAATGTATGCCGAATTAAGGTTATTTTAACATTGAAAATGTTTCTGTTATCCTAATATAAGGCCTCAAATCGTAAAAAATGCGTGGTACATTTGCCACATGACGTCATACGCGTGAGAGATCGTGTTAGTTTGTTTATTTAAACTTAAATTTGATCATAAGGTATCGGAATCGGTTCAAATAACTAAAATAAATTGGAACTAACTGAAACTAACCGAAAGTTGATTGAACGACTAACCAAAACTAGCCAAAAGTAACCAAAACGGGCTAAAACGTATCGTAACAGGTTACAAATATTAAAATAAGTTAAAAGTAACCAAAACGAGCCAAATTTTAAGGACCAACCAAAAACATCAAAATTTGATTATAACATATCGGAACCGATTCAAACGACTAAATTAAATTGGAACTAGCTAAAAGTAACCGAAAGTTGATTGAATAACTAACCAAAAAGCAAATAAATCACCAAAACGGGCTAAAATGTATCGAAACAGATTCAAAATATTAAAGTAAGCTAAAACTAACCCAAATTAAACGAATATTGGCGACTAACCTAAACTAACCAAAAACATTAAAATTGGTTATAACGTATCGGAACTGATTTAAATGACTAAAATAAATAAAAACTAACTGAAATCAAGCAACAATTGATTGAACGACGAACCAAAACTAACCAAAAGTATCCAAAAGCACCAAAAAGGGCTAAAACGTATCGGCACAGATTAAAAATATTAAAGTATGTTGAAACTAACCCAAATTAATCAAAGTTTGGCGACTAACTTAAATTGACCAAAAACATTTAAACTGGTTATAACGTATCGGAACCGATTCAAATGACTACAATAAATTGGAACTAAGTGAGAGTAACCGAAAGTTGATTGAATGACTAACCAAAAACATTAAAATTGGTAATAACGTATAGGAGCCAGTTCAAGTGACTAAAATAAATTAAAACTCACTAAAACTAACCGGAAAATGGTTGAACGACTAACCAAAACTAATCAAAAGTAACCAAAAGCACTAAAAAGGTCTAAAACATATCAAAACAGATTAAAAACATTAAAGTAAGTTGAAACTAACTTAAATTAGCCGAATTTTGGTGGCTAACTAAAACTAACCAAAAACATTCAAATTGGTTATAACGTATCGGAACCGGTTCAAATGACTAAAAGAATTTAAAACTAACCGAAAGCTGATTGAATGACTAACCAAAACTAATCAAAAATAACCAAAAGCACTAAAACGGGATAAATCGTGTCGGAATAGGTTACAAAAATTAAAGTAAGTAACCAACACGAGCCAAATTTTGGCCACTAACCAAAAGGAACCAAAAACATTAAATTTGTCTATAACGTATCGGAGTTGGTTCAAATGACTTAAATAACTTGATGCTAACTGAAACTAACCGAAAGTTGATTAAACGGCTAACCAGAACTAACTAAAAGTAACCAAAACGGGCTACAGCGAATCGGAACAGGTTCAAAATATTACAGCAACGTTATAGCTAATTACATATTATTAGATTTTTCTATCTACAAGTGGAGGGTAATTTTTTAGGTCTTCATATCCGCATTTTTTTTTAATTATGATAGTGTTTAATATTAATGTTAGAATACATTTCTTTAATTAAATATATTATAATCACTCGTGTGTGTATTTTTACTTTTTTAAAAACTATTTTAATTACAACACAAATCACATTTTTGCGTTTTTATTCATCATTTTCAATGTCCCCCCGGTTGCATCTTTGCGAAGGACTGTGAATTTTTTGTTAAGCAAAGTTTTTGATATGAATAACATCTTTTTATGCGGCATTTCTATATACGGTATGAATTTATTTAAATATTTTTTGATCTACTTGAGCGTAGAGAGCGGGGGCGTTTAAATTGGCCGCAAGGTCAAGGACAAGGACATTTCTGTGTCAGTATCAAAATGTATTTTTTGACACTTTCGTAAGCAATTTTGCCAACCTATTTTAAGGGCCGCGCCTAGACCTAAGATCGCCCGGGTGCTAACAACGTTTTTTGCACCCCTTGTCATAAGAAAGTAGCTTAAGAGAAAATTTTGCTGGTTCAGACTAGGGTTCGTATGTGATTTTGTTTTTTACGAAAACAGAATTCACATAAAAAAACACATTTGGAATAAAAAATATTATTTTAATTACTTATATAGCTACATTTTAATATAGTTTCAGTAAGGGGGGCCACCGGCCATATCTCGGAAACTATTTATTTAATCTGCAATTTTGATACAAATTACAATTTTTGAATATCTCTATTTTAAAACAAATTCTGTCAAAATCGTTTAATTTGAGTTCGTTACTTATTTTAATACCTTTAATCAGTTCCGATACGTTTTAACCCTTTTTGGTGTTTATGTTTACTTTTGATTAGGTTTGGTTAGTCATTCAATCAGCTTTCAGTTAGTTTTAGTTACTTTTAATTTACTTCAGTCATTTGAACCGGATCCGATACGATTTTAATGTTTTGGTTAATTTTAGTTAGTCGTCAAAATTTGGTTAATTTGGCTTAGTTACTTATTTAAATATCTTTAATCAGTTCCGATACGTTTTAGCCCGTTTTGGTGTTTGATAACTTTTGATAAGTTTTGGTTAGTCATTCAATCAACTTTCGGTTAGTTTTAGTTGGTTTTAATTTATTTCAGTTATTTGAACCGGATCCGATACGTTATAACCAATTTTAATGTTCTAGTTAATTTTAGTTAATCGCCAAAATTCGGTTAATTAAAGTTAGTTTCAACTTACCTTAATATTTTTAATATGCTCAGATATGTTTTAGCCCTAGCTGGTGCTTTTGGTTAGTGTTAGTTTGTCGTTCAATCAACTTCAGTTAGTTTTAATTTATTTTAATCATTTTAACCAGTTCCGATACGTTATAAGCAATTTTAGTGTTTTTGGTTCTTTTTGGTTAAGCACCAAAATTCGGTTAATATGGGTTAGTTTTAACTTACTTCAATATTTTTTTTCGATACGTTTTAGCCCGATTCGATGCTTTTAGTTACTATTGGTTAGTTTTGGTTAGTCGTTCAATCAACTTTAGGTAAAATTCAGTTAGCTCCAATTTATTTTAGTCGTTTCCGAGACGTTATAAGCATTTTTAATGTTTTTGGTTACTCATCAAAATTCGGTTAATTTGGGTTAGTTTCAACTTACTTCAATATTTATAATCTATTTCGATGCGTTTTAGCCCGTTTTGGTTACTTTTGGTTAGTTAGTCGTTCAATCAACTTACGGTAAAGTTCAGTTAGTTTAATATATTTTAGTAATTTGAATCGGTTCCGGTACGTTATAAGCAATTTTAATGTTTTTGGTTAGTGTTGGTTAGTCGCCAAAATTCGGTTAACTGGGGATACTTTTTAACCCACCTTAACATTTGTAATCTGTTCTGATAAGTTTTAGCCCGTTTTGGTGCTTTTAGTTACCTTTGGTTAGTCATTCAATTAACTTTCGGTTACTTTCAGTTAGTTCCAAATTATTTTAGTCACTTGAACCGGTTCCGATACGTTATAATAAAACTTAATGATTGTGGTTTTTTTCGTTAGTCGCCAAAATTCGGTTAGTTTTTATTAATTTTAACTTACTTTAATTTTTGTAACTTGTTCCGATAGGTTTTAGCCCCTTTTGGCGCTTATGGTTAGTTTTGCTTAGTGGTCCAATCAACTTTCGGTTAGTTTCAGTTAGTTTCAATTTATTTTAGTTATTTGAACCGGTTCCGATACGTTATAATCAAATTTAATATTTTCGGTTAGTTTTGGTTAGTCGCCAAAATTCGGTTCGCTTTGATTAGTTTTAACTTACTTTAATTTTTGTAATCTGTTCCGATACGTTTTAGCGCGTTTTGGTGCTTTTGGTTAGTTTTGGTTAGTCGTTCAATAAACTTTCGATTAGTTTCAGTTAGTTCCAATTTATTTTAGTCATTTGAACCGATTCCGATACGTTATAATCAAATTTAGGTTTAAATAAACAAACTAACACGATCTCTCACGCGTATGGCGTCATGAATGTGGCTAATATAGAATGCACTTTTTCACGATTTGAGGCCCTATACTAGGAAAATAGAAACATTTTCAATGTTAAAATGCATTTTTAGATTGTCAGACATGTAGAATTGATTGGTTAAAACAAAAATTCCGATATCATAATAATAATAAAAAAATCCATATGTAGCCAATATTCTGGCGGACACTGTATAACATTAGTTAGATTTAAAAAAGATTTAACTATAACATTGTGTCTGCCAGTTTTCAGATTTAATTGAATTTCGTGCTTATTCGATTTTAGAATATGCAATAATTTTTCAAATAAGTGTGCGGGGCATTAAACAATATTTATACATTTCTTTCAGGATCGCGTAATTTAAATAATGATCTTTCGCCACTGCTTCTAGTAGAACAATTCAAATAAAGGCACTTATAACCAGGCATTTTTAACAAAAATAAAATAAAGATTAATTATTTTTCATAACGCTCTCGGACTAAACCACAAGACTCGCGTGGCTCGCGTTTAGAATCACACTTGAGCTTGCCCTGACTATTCCTTCGGATGGCTGGCCATCCCAAGGAGGCGGAGCTTTAAACGAATTCTTGTGTCATGCGTCAGGCGGGAGGTTTCGCATCTGGTGTGGGTATATCTGGGCCAAAGGTTTAAAGATTGCAACACCTAACTAAAGCGGAAAAGGTGATACAAATAAAAAGAGTAAATATACATACGCCTAATATTCACAAAGAGTATGATCAGTGATAACTTTAGTGTCAACTCAAACTATGAATGAGTAATCGTAAATTGTACATTTCAGTGACTTTGTCGCTTTGTAGACTGTTAATATATCATGTTTGTTGTAATAGAATCAAATGTATTTTTTTCTTCCAAAGCTGCAGAATTGCAAATTCTTCAAAAATGCAAAAGCGAACCTATTAAATTGTGTAACTGTCGTCTACTTAAAGCTTTCTTCCTATCTTATCCTTGAAACCGCTCGCAAGACTATATAACTGACTAATAAAAAGTAGCCTGCGACAAATCTATGGAAATAACAAATAAGTATATGTATATAATTGGATTGCTCAATTCCCAAAATTATGAGAGCGAGCTATCATAACAATATTTTCAATTTAGCCCTCATCCGTACCCCCAAAAAATCCTAGCTTTTCTACTGAAAATTCGTATACCCTAAGAAACCCATTATACACTTTATTATAAAAACACTCTTCATAGTTAGTTATTCGACTACTATTTGTACTAAGAAAAGGGGTAAGGAAGACGCATTCATCTTAGCTGTTTCACCACCTGCCCATGTGAAAATACTGCCTAATGACAATTCAATTTCATGTCCCCTTAACGATAATATGCCGTATCTAATACCATTTGAAATGAATGGCCGAGGAAATACGTTCTTAACAACAATTCATCAAATGTAGGAAGAATGACTATTTGCTATGTCTAAACTAGACTACTATGCAAAATAGGATAAATGATGTGTCTTGCGCTTGATGTCCCAGTACTGGAGCAAAGATGTTTGAATAATCTTGTACTAATTAAAATAATTTGTAGGGTGGTTTATAGGGATCCGTGAAAAATGGATTTCGATAAATCTAGTCAAGCCGGCGATATTTAGAGATTTGTTGCTTTATTAATAAAAATATCAGGTTCTTATTCCACGCTTTCGAATTATGACAACACGCGATCTGTTAATCCCCAACTCGAGCGAATATTCGTAAATAATAAACTCATTAGCCATTCGTGTAATTTCAGCTAGTTATGAGCTTAATAATTACGTTTGCTATTTGGAACAGTGATGTAGATACTGTTTACATAAGTAATTTAGGTCAGTTAGTTCCATAGATACTCAATAAAAATACCTAAATACTGTAAATGAGTCATTTAAAGTACCTAGTAATAAAAGCTGACAGCTTCTAAATGTGTATCTACAATTTAACAAGCTTCAAAAATGACGATATTCTGCTTTGAAACTACATAATATCGTTGATTGAAAGAAATGTATCAAATCGTTTTTTTTTCGGTGTTCTTATTTTGGAAATGGTATCATTTTCCCGGTGTTTTTATAAAGGAATAGCGAGATTTATCCCCCACCCTTCAACGACAAACACACGCATTTTCATTTTCCCGCCAGACATTTACCATGTTTATTATGATCTTGGCAACCGCCGCCGCCGGAGAACCTACTTCTGGGTGTACATGTTCACATAAGTGGCTTCCTAAAGGTAAGAAGTAGTAAAATATCTAGTTTATTAAATTTCCTTCCAATAGAGATTTAAATTGTAATCTCTGATGCCAGGATTTTGCTTCTTCATATGCAAAATATATGAATAATTGTAAACAACAGTTTTTTCTAATTCGGTTTTATTTCGCCTTTATTATTACAGCCACTAATATTTTTACCTTAAGCATTAGCAAGTACACTCATCATAGTTACATCTCTTCATGACTCCACTCCGCCTCCGTGCGCCACTCGATCGACATCACCCCTTCACCGCGCCCGCTCCGCCATGCAGGGTTGTCACGTCTTCGCCTATTCCAAAGTTACGTCGCCTATAGAATTTGCTCGTTAAAAATTAAACCAGTTAGATGGATGTTCCAATTTTGAAACACCGACTGGGTACAATTGGGAAGAGGGATTTTTATGCAAGAAGTATCAGATATTATATATATAAAATCTAGATTCATTCGGTAGGTATTCTCTTTTCTGGTATTTTACCGCTAAAGAAATGGTCGATATTATAGAGGACGAACATTCTTGGGAAGCAGATATTTTTATAACTCTCCCTGAAGATGACGCTAATTGTGAAGAAAACTGGGACAATGAAGAGACGCCAACTGTGGATATAAACCATATTAGTAGGCGTCAATTAAAAGTAGAAGCTGTTGCAAAAGTTTGAACCATTCAAGGCGGTAGTGTGCATATTGAAATGAATGCAGCTGATGGAGACAAATATTGGGATGCTGAAGATAATATACCACTTTCGCAGTTAGTGAAGGAAAACCAGAAATTGCCGCTGCAACCAGGCACAATATATACCAATACTGCTTTGAATCTTTCTGTAATGTGGAGATGATAGTTTTTTGGAAATATGTGTTCGTACCTTATGCTAAGCAAAAAGATGATCACAATTTTCAAACTGATGTAAATGAGATAAAATGCTTTATAGCAATTCTGTACGTTTCTGGACACCTTCAAGTTCCTCAGTGGCAAATGCTTTGGGAAGTAGATGGAGATACATACAATCCTCTAGTGGCTCCTGCCATACGATTGAACAGATTGGAAACACCGAAAACATATGCTCATTGTGTTCGCATCGACAATTTAGCCCAAGACGAAAAGTTTGTAAAGGTCGACCTTTGAATGATATGTTAAATGCTACATTTTTAGAACATGCTTCCGTTGATGAGAACTTAAGCATAGATGCCTGATACCATATTTATGTCACCACAGCGCAGAACAATTTTCATTCGATACGGATACAATGTGTGGTCTCTCTACAGTTCCACTGGTTAACTTATCCAATTTGATCTGTATCAAGTCAAGCAAAGTAATCGTCCCAATATAGAACTAGGGTTGGGTGGTTCAGTGATCCCCAGTCTTCTATCAAAATTTCTCAGCAATGTATCTTTTAAAATTTGCCGCCATAGGTATTCCTCTTCACTGAAATTAGGATGGTCATGAGTATAAGGGCACAATAAATCCAAACCATACTGAAAAATGTCCTCTATCCAAAACTGAAACTCAGAAATCTGCTTAAGGCTTATTTGGATATTTACCAATGCACACACAAATATTATCGTAACCTCATGGAATCATAATCGTCCGGTTCTTATAGCACAGCTTATACACTACCAGCTACTCATCTCTACCGAAATCGGAAAGTTGGAGTGTCGCGCACTGCGCCTACCTGGCTGTGCCCTGAGCGGTTCAGTTCCACGGTCTCGTGATTTTTCCGGCAATGTAATGACACGAAGCGAACTGAATTTATAATGAATATTCGCTATCGCCCTAAAAAGACCGGAAATTTCGGATTTTTATACAATTTTACCATTTAAAATCGTGTTTAAACGGATTTTAGACGATAAAACATCATATTTGAAATTAACCGAACTGTCAAAAGTATTTTCAGCCCAGACGTTTAAAACAATATTAAGTCATGGTCCTCTTCTAAAATTTTCACTTGACTTTCCCAAATCAAAGGATACCGCTGCAAGATGAGTAGCTGGCATTGAATAAGCTGTGCTTATAGTTAGTTCATGTGATCCCGCTTTTCCTGTTAAAAACGATAAAAAACGGATATATACTGAAAAAAAGAAAATGCCAGTCACTCAACTTTTTGTTATTTCTCAGTATAACAAAAATATGGGCGATGTCGATCGCGTGGACCAAAACATCAAAAACTATAGAGTAAGTATCCGGACAAAGTGGTGGTGTGCACTTTTTGCGTATCGTCAAGATTCGACAACGCATAATGCATGGTAATATTTTCAGCGACAACCAGGTTGTGGGAAAACAGATTTTCCGAAATTTAGACGTGAAATCACAAACGTTTCTTTAAAGAAGTATAGCTAACATCCAGCAGTTGGTGGGAGATCAAAACCTTCAAAACCTCTTATGAAAAGAGTTCATCAAGATATTAGGTATGACCGCACTGGCTGTATATGTTTCGAAAGTAATCGATACAGTTTTTTTATTATTGTTATATTATTAGTTCTGTTGCTTCGGTCGCGCAAGCAACACGCGTCTCAAACCGCTCTCCGAAAAAGCCCAAAAGTGAAGTGAAAACAACATAAGCTAACGACAAAACCAGCAGCACTATACTTTTCAGTGTAGTGCATGCTAACAAAAATCGTTTGACGTTGGCATGCCAGCGTAAATAAAATTCGTTTAACGTTAGCACAACAACAAAGTGGCGGCACGATCGTACCTTGAGTGCATGCATCTCGCCACTTTGGAAGAAGAATCTACTGAACAACCCAACAACTACATGGAAACACAAGAAGCTACAGGCGGCAGGGAAGACTGCTCCGAAACTCCGTCGGCTTATAAACCGACGTCGGAAAAGGCGACCAAAATATTACCAGCGACAAAAACAGTGAGTAAAAAACAACAAGCACACATACCCAAATCACGACACATTTCACAGCTTATTGAAATGGAATCAACAAAAATGGAGCAGCTTGAGGTTGAAAACCGAGAGCTGCGAAAAACAGTTCAAACTCTTAAAGCAGACTTATCCAAATGCAACGACTTAATAACTGAGTTAAAAACTCAAAACCAACATTTAGTTAATCAAGTCAGTGGTCAGAGCAAAATGATCGCTGATTTGCACAGCGAAAATAAAGCTTTCCAAGAAGAAGTAAGGATACATTTCAATAAGCAAAACACAAGCACAAAAACACAAAAACAACCGTGGCCCACTCCGTAAATTCAGTACAAGAGGAAGAGATGGAAGTCTCTTCTGACTCTACAACCAAGCCAGCCAGAAAACCATCCCCAGAGGAGTTCCCTCCTCTGAAGAAAACAAAGAGGGACCCAGTCCCTCAAGTACCTATTCCTACAATCAAACCTCTAGCCTCTTTAAATAAGAAGCAAGACGAGGCCACCCCTTCGGCTCAAACTCAAGCTGAGAAATCAGCAGCAAATACCCAAGCCACCCCTGCCCAAACTTCAGTCACAAAAAATCCAGATGTGGTACCGATAGTCATCAGGTGCCGAGAACATTGGACTAAGATAAATCAGGATCTGACTTATCTTAAGTTCAATTTTTCAAACATGAAAAAATCAAAACTGGGAATCCAGATCACCCCCAACTCTCCAAATGATCATAGAAACATCTCCAAATATCTCAAAAACAAATAGTACCCTTTCCATTCTTATTTTCTCCCAGAAGATAGAATGTTAAACATCATAATTAAGGGACTTGATAACAAAATGTCATTAACTGATATTAAAAACGATATCGAAGACAGGGGCTACCACCCCAGGGAGCTGTACTGGCTCAGAACCGGTAAGAGACGTCAGTTTCTTACTGATTTTGTGAAAGTACTCCTCCCTCAATCGGACATCAAAATCCTTGAAGAGGAAAGAATTAACTTCTTGCCTGTAACTATTGAGCTTCAGAGAGGAAGCTTAAACAAAACACATTCACAATGCAATAATTGTCAGCAGTTTGGACATACAATTTCAAACTGCTTTGCCAAGCCTGTATGCCATAGGTGCGCAGGCCCGCACTTTTATAAAGAATGCACCAAAACTACAGAAACCCCAGCAAAGTGCTGTAATTGCGGAGGGGAACACCCGGCAAACTATTCACTTTGCACTAAAAACCCAAACTTCAAAAAACCACTACCTCAAACTAGACCAGTAAACAATAACATCACATACGCTCAGATCACACACCCACAGCAAGAAACCAAACCAATCAACACAGTACCAATAAACACAACTAAAAACACAAAAATGACACAAATACGAATGCGACGCAGCAATCAAACGATTTAATTACTCTCTTAGCAATGTCCGAACAGGACATAGCAGCAAAAATTAATAGAATAACTGAACTAATAAACAACAACCCAACACTGAAATTATTCCCCAATTTCAGTGGCTAACTCGCATTCGTAAATAACACTCATGCACACAACACGAACACAAATAAAAAATCAAAAAACCCAAAAAAAAATAATAACAATATTATTCTTATCTTCAAAATTTTCAAAAATTCAAAATTCTCAGATTTTTCAAAATTTTCAAAATTTCTAAAAGGTTCGTTCTTTTAACATGGTATCTAGCAAAAATCTAAAACCAAATTTCCCGTTAATTCCCGATCGGTTTTTTTTCTGTGATTTTACTGCACTTTTGGTGTTAAATTTTGAAACATTTATCTATGTACATAGAACAGGAAGGTGAGTAAACAAAAAAAATAAAAAAGTTACTTCTTTAATTTTAATTGTCCTTTACCGACGACAGCTGCCAAATCTTCAAGAATTGTTTTCTTTTTTTTTTCTCCAATTCTTCTCCCAAGTAACAAAAGAAGCTTTAATATGGTTTTTAAGACGTTGTTACAGCCAAATGAATAGGGCCCACTCCTATGAGGGTCTCAAGACAAAATTTTAAAGCTTGTTTAAAACCAACTTGCATTGAAATCGATTCTCTTATCATTGCCTTCAAGGCAATCATAAAACCTTTAGCGTGTGTCATTTAAAACCATAGGATTTATAGTGATCTAAGATTAGGATGAGTTTAAAAACTCTGAGATTTATAACATCTTTAGATAAAATTATCATAACCTGTAGACACGTTATGTGCTGTCGTCTAGTCGGTGATGCATTCCAACTCCTAAGAATAAACATGGAGGAAATGCAATACCAAAGTCTGGTAAATTCGCCGAAATAGGAGACAAAAATTATAACGCAGTCAACTTTTTCGATGAAATATTGAAAGAAACCTTCTAAAAATTAAAGCGCCTTAAATTTACTGCTTTTTTAAATAATTAAATTATTACTGACTAATTCTTAACAAGGTTTAATTTATTATAAACGAACTTAAAAATGTTTGCTTGTAATCTTATATTGTATTAGTGTTAATATCCTCTTATTTTTTAAGGTAGGAACTGCGAAATTTTGATAAAATTATTGAATAATATTACCTCCCTAAAATATTTCCAATATGGAAGCTTGTGTTGTTTGTAAAAAATATGGCTTCATATCATTTGAAACCTTAAGGTTTCTTAGAAAGAAGGCATAAATCCTATTAGTTTTGTCATAACCTTTTATTTACTGTAATTAATCTGTTTACTCCTATTTGTTCCTTTCCTTAGAGTAAAGCTTCTTAGTCTTGACCAAGGTTGCTCGGCCTGCTCATACTTGGCTACTTGACCTTATCACGGTGTCGCATAAATCTTCTAGCGCTGCAATCAAGTTTTTCGCGCCCAGTTAGATCATCATAACCTCAAATTTTGTCCAGTTTTATGTTGATCTACATTTTCATTTGAAATTACCACTTTTTTTTAACTTCTAAGTATTTATGTGAAATATTTGCCGTTTTTAAGGAAATTAAATTGAACACCGCTACTGAATCACGACAGATAGTCAGTATGACAAGATGGCCGTAATGGTTTAAGAAAGCAATAGAAAAGTCAAATAGGATTTTTAAAAGATTATATGGCCTTAATGAAGCAATATATTTTCCCAGTAATCCTAATACAGTCTTTTAAGTAGCCAATCTAAAACTTAAGCCTTATTGCTATCTTATATAAAACTGCAAGTTTTATGAAGTGCTTAAAGAATATGTTTTAAATCCAACTTAAAGCTATAGTCTTAAGACAGATTATTTTAAAACTAAGCAGACTTTAAACCCTCTAGAAGATCAACAAGTTTTAAGATTGATAACACAAAAGCCTCGTTAAAGCTAACACAAGGGTAATCGGTCTCAAATCCATGGACACTTAACATTATTGCTGCCAAGGCTGCTTTAAAACTTATTTTTAAGAATAAATGGACTTTAAGATCTGTTAGCATGTTTGAAGGTGTTCATAAAACCCCAGTACTTCTACCAAACATTTTAAAACTATTTTAAAGCTGATATAAATCTATCTAGCATTTAAATTGTTACTTGGGCTATTTGCTTCTGAAGCTTCCTTTTCTCTACTTTCTTCAATACACTTCCCAACTCTTTTGATTTGTTTTCTTTTAGGGCAGTCTTTTCATTTCTCATGAAGATTACCATTGATTTTGTATATCTTGAACTCTGCCAATTTTTTGTAGTGAATCGTACACTAATCTTCGGCCTATAAGTGAGTCTTCTTCTAAATCTTCAACCGAATTCTTTCTATTGACAGAAAATCTCCTTTATGTAGTTGCGTTTCCGCTTTATTGTACTTTTAAAACGATCAATTGATCTAAAGTACAAGATCTACTTACTTATAAAATTGTATTTAAATAATTAATAAACATAAACCAGATAAATATAACTATTAAAAGAGTTGCTATGTTAGAATGTTACGAAAACAACTCTATCAATTACTCATAAAACATGACAAAGGATTTATATGATCATAAAACTGCACGGCTAAAATTTATATTGGATAGAAATTATATTTATAGCTGAGTGAACCAGCAGCTAATTAATCCCTGTTATTCCTATGTTTAAACTACGTGCCTTTTTAGGATTTGTTTGAAAACCAGCGATGAATTTAAATGAAAACATCATTGCCATAAAAATAATCCATTATTTAGTCTGAACAGTTATTACGAATAGCGGTTTCAGATAATAAGCTATTATATTATTTCTCGGTTCAATTAGGCCAGGCTTCTTCCTTCAAGTGCTGAAGAAATTATTTTTAGATAAAATTGCTGTACAAACTATTGTATTAATAATAAGAAATTATAGTCATTATTTCAGCATATTAGAATATTAAACTAGGACTTAACTATCCCAATTTTGATTTTCCTCGTGCTATGTCTGTAGACGCAGTTTAATTTTCGGAAATTAATTTAAAAATTGAAGGTTGTCACGCTTCTTCTGATTTGCTAATTTTATTCAGTTACCTTCAGTTCAGATTAGATGAAACTGAGAGTGAATAAAGTTAAATTAAAAATTTAAAATTGGAGTTGAGAAAATTGCAGTTATCGATGCGTAGGCCAGAACGAGTTGTCATCGAAGCGTGCAAATTAGGCCCTAGCTCAAATATAGGAGAGTAGGGGGTGTTATTTATTTAAGGCGCCACCAACTTGTAGACGACCCAAGTCGGGAAATCCCAAAGTTGAAATATGGAACTCGTTTTGGCTTAGGCTTCGCAACAAAATAAAATGTGAATAATAAACTAAGCGGTGGACGCTAGAAGTTCACCAATAATATTTAAAAAATATAAACAATAATGAAACTAGAAGTTAATAATTAAAAAAAATAACAAGGATAAATCGATAGTTGAAAACGATTTAATTACTGAGCCCAAATAATACAAAGATAATAAGCCAGTCTACCGTTGGCTTAGAGCAAGAGAAAACTTGTTAATAGAAGCTAAAATTACAAAGGAAACTAACTAATCAGTTGGATTTGAGAGGCGATTAGCTAATCGTTATGCAAAACGAAGTAGTCGTCATATTGGTTATCAGAGACTAATTAATAACTAATACGTTTACCTATTACAGAACACAGAAAAAAAAACAATTTACCTGTTTAGCAATGAGTCAGACGAGATATTTAATTGCCAATAGACATTATTTAAAAAAGTAAGTAAAATAGACGAGGTATAACCATTAATAATCACCATTTATAAATCAAGTAACAATTAACACCCTTAGGGCCGGTTTCTTCAAGCACGGATAACTTTATTCTTCAAATATTTACTGTGACAACGATTGTTAATTCAATTGTAGCTATAGTAATTATTCTACGAATAAAGTTATTCGGACTTGAAGAAACTGGCACTAAACATGATAATGTTACGAGTACACATTATAGAACATTTGGACGTAATATCAATAGTACTACTCTAGTTACAGGTATCTAAAATAAAAAACTGTGAAAAATAGTACGACTTGTGACGTTATCGAAATAGTCAATTGATCCAATAAAAGAAAACTAGACTTGTTTTAGGTTAAATAAAATTAACCAGATATTAAGGTACAGTCTGAAGAAGTTTAAATTACGCTTGTTGGAAAAATTAAGGGTTCGAAGGCTAATTAACCCGGTATACCCTAACCAGCAATTGAACGTAAATATATATTAAAATTATATCTCTCACGGTTTAAGGGTGACTCTTCATGCAGCTTCCAGAAGGAACCGTTCACATTCACTGAACATGAGGAACTGCTCGCAGGAACACAAGGGACTCCCTCAATTGAAGGAGGACTCTACAGGTAGCCGGAGATAACCCAGTCAACAAAAGACTAGCAGAAAAACTGGACTCCTCAGTTCTAGACGCAGCCGAAAGAAAACCTGTCGGTAGGACCCAGTGAAACATCACTATATTCAAGGTTTCGCATATAACTCATACCCGAAAAAAACATTTACAATACAAGAGCAAATAAAATAAAATACCAAGAAAAAAATCAGAAAATCAATCTTTTACCTGTGAAGGGCTTGTTAAGTGCTTAACGCCGAAATCGCTAGGCCGTCTCAAAAGGTGGACGAGAAAAGCTTCTGTGAAGCGTATTAAAGCGGAATTTCATCCCACGTGAATAGTCCCTAATTCACGTGGGATGAAATTTTTATAAGATGGCGACACTAAAAAAAAACAAAATCAACTCACCTGGTAAAAGCAGCACTAAATCCCATTAGGGAGCGAGTTTCAGGCACCAAACAAATAATTAAGTAAAGATAAGGTAAAGGCAATGCCAAAAACTCAAAAATGGGCCTGGTAGAATATCCCACAAAGCTAAAGTCAACCAACAACTTCCATACAACACCAAACACTGCCACTGCAAATCACTGACCGGTGTAGAATGGCGCACGAAACTTCCAGGAACAAAAGGGACTTCTACTAAAAGCCCCCTTCAAGAATTTCGACGGGTCAATCGAAACACGACCTACGTATTACATGTCTAACCCAACAATTTTGTAACCGAACTCGAAAACAATACTCCAGGATGTTGACATACTGAAGCCTATTTTAATTAATTACACGAGCCAGCCGAAAGAAAATAACTATTTGACCAGCCATTTATTAAAAAGATGATGCTATGAACGCTTTCCTAGTTCCCGTGACGTCAAAATCATCGAATTAATACGCGTTAATATCACTAAACCAACACTGCATGAAAGAAAACAAAGCCAATATCGATTTTAAATTTTAGAGAGTATTTTATTTACCGCGCCGCAGACATCACCACACGAATAAATAATTTCATTTGGGTCGACAACCATGAAAGATTGACACTATGGTGAACGCAAATTTTTCAATAAATTCTTTTATAGTATCGCAACTTCCTGACTTGCCGATTATTACACATTTCGGTGGATGAATAAACGAACTCGAAAATCTGGCCCGTTACAAGGTGTCTCAAAAGGTTCCACCAGTTACCGAAATGTGTGTTCTTTTAACTCCTAAACGCCCTATATATTAATATCGTTCTTGAATTACACTTCACGTTTTCCTCCTTACCAAGTATAGTCACAACAATTTGTCTGTTTCGGATATATTCATACATTTTGATTTTTTCCGAAAAAAAATGTTTTTTTAGTGCTGTAAACTAGGTATTGTGCTTTATGAACTGTTTCATCAGAATAAATATATAAGGTTAATAATTTTCATTTCTAGCCGAAATGGTATTTTGTAATTTTTAAATGACTTAAATTTTCATTCAGGTCCTGCAATAATCTGTCTATTACTAGACACGAAAGGAGGGGCTATAAAAGCCACCTTAGTGGCAGCCTCTAACTACCCTGGAATTGATTGCCTTTGGCTCCACAAATGATTGAATTTGGTTTGAATTGTTATAGAGCCACTTCGGCCCAGGCTCAAGGATGTAAACTGCACAAGTGCAAGTTTAGTGACCCTAATGAAATATGTACCTAATTTCTTCGATTCGGTATCTAGTCGGATACCGTTTTCAAGAAAAGCAAAAAACTAAAAATGAAAATGGTTAGCAAATACAATAAAACAGTAAAAAGCTCTTGCAGATTGTCAGGCTTTAAACTGACTTTGACAAGATGACAATTGTCATCTATCTATAACCGACTGCCGCCTGGGCATAAAAACGGTGGGCACTGATTGAGGATTTCGAGGTCAATCGGATAGGAAAACTAGAGTAGAGCCTTACCTCTAGGGTTCACGTCCTCGTGAATCCAACTAACCCGAAACACTGTGTTGCGAGTTCCCATTACATCTATTAGCAAAATTGAATTTATAGTGTCGCACGACCCCATAAGTGCTTAAAGCATTTATTTTTTCATTATTATAACTAGTCAATGAAAAATTATATATGCAAGTCACATTTAATAGCTATTACGACACTCAATTCATTACGACACTAGCTCTATCTCATAATCGTGTCTTAGTATAGCTATTATTAAAAAGATAATTGCATAATATACTATTAAAATATTTCTTAACAACAATTTTAACTAAAAATGTTGAAGGAGAAAAAAATCAGCGATCTTCATCTCAGTCAGTTGATTTATAGCTCATAAGCGTGCTAACAATTATTATTGAATTCGTTTTCAAGTTTAAATTTTAAAGAACAATAATTAAGATTTGAACTCAATGGGCTAATGAAAATTTAATGATTCATTTATTTTGCTCCCGAGTGCACTTTGTCGCTATTTGTATATGGATTGGATTACATACCCGTCGCAAAAGTTCGATCCTTTTTTAGATAGAAAGACAGACTTTCCCCCGATCTTGTCGGATATGTTGATCATTCGAACTGTTCGCTAAACCGAATATTTGACTTGTTTGCCTAATCGGCTGGATAAACATGCACGTTTTCTAATTTATATTGCTTGCGCTGTCTTCTGTGTAACTATAGGGTTTTCGATTTACTCCGTTCCTCGGAGGTAAAGCAATTTTTAATGGATTACTACACAAGCGTGTCATAAATGATTTTTGTCGATCAGTTTCAGTTCAAATATTTTCACTTCAATGCACTTATTTTGTACTTATTTCGATTCTGTCAAACTCTCTACAATTCCCAATATGAGGATGAGCAGCAACTCTTGAGCACGCTTCCTGCTTCGAGACTTTTGACAAGAGATTCGTCCATCCTTAAGGCAGCTCTTCTGTAAAAAGATGCTACTTATCTATCGGTATTCTAGAATATTTTCTTCCTTAATCTTTGTCCTATTCGGGCATCTTAAGTTTAGTCACAGTAGCGGTGAGCAATAGCCTTGAAAGAAATTGTGACTAAAAAAGATGAAACAATGATTTGCACAGTAAATATTATTTAAAGCATCCAATGTTTATTCCTAAAATAGAATTGGAGCAATAAAGTACAGTACAGCAATTAGCCAGTACATTACACTAGTAGAATTTAAAATGGATGCAAACGATATTTAAAAGCTGGACGCGTAACTTCCAAATTGCTTCCCGTTATTAGAGGTCGTATATTTAAAACTACGTGACTTTCTGCGTTTGTTTGTAATGCAGCAATGCAGCAAAACCAAATATTAGGGCTTTAAACGTAACAAATTAGGTCTGGCTCGGGTATTTTTGTCGTTTTTTAGTAATTCCGTAATCAACAGGCTCAGTTGGATTTCGAGAGGTATTTAGGCAGTTATAGAGATTAATATTCCCTGATTTTTTTGCCAATAAAACACCAATTGCTATATACTAAGCTGATATGTTTATTGTAGAGAATATGTCCTGTATTATTGTGGCAGACACATCTTTTTGCACCAAATAAATATCTCTTAGATGAATAAGGCAGGGAGAAATAGAAGATTCAGATCTCAGGATGTAAATTCACACAACGAAGACTATGTTCCGCGAACAAATCTGCCCCTGTTTTCAAAAGCAAGAAATTTAAAAATAAAAATTATTAACGAGACAATTGAAACGTTTAGAATAGTTTTGAATTTGCATTCTGTAATTCTATTCCATCCTGTCCTATTCATCTAAGATTCAGGCGTTTATGTTCTGCCCACTCAAAAGGACAATAATACACCACTCAACAAGCGGTGTGTGTGCGGAAAAGACGGTGGAAGTTAGACTTGAAGCGCTGTAGGTTGTAGTTTTTGGGAAAGACGTTACTCGGAAGTCCACTCCAGATCGAGGCAGTCCTCCAGATAAAAGAGTCCCGTAACAGCGACGTCCTAGGTGTTCGCAACTGAGTCGTATGTCGATGAGGAGCTTGTGCCTGACAGGTGTTCCTGTTTGGCACAACTATGTGCGGAATCATAACTGCCAGCTCGTTCGAAGACCTTCCGTATTAGTATCGAAGGTAAAGAGATAGGTCCGCCACTTTTCTTCGATGTTCAAGGTCATTAAGATCTATAGTCAACTCTGGGTCATCCACAAGACGGACTGCTTTCCTCTGTATGGAGTGCAATATCTTGAGCAAGTGTTTGGGTGCCGAGATCACACTTGGGAACAGTATTCCAGAGATGGTCTCATCTGGGCCTTATAGAGCAGTAAGAGCTGATGAGGTGTATACAACTTTTTTGCTCTATAGAGTGCTCCTGGCCTTTGTGCTTCTACCTTTGCGATTTTGGTGATGTGATTACGCCAAGACATGTTGTTTTCTACGTTGATGCCCAGCAAGCTTATGGATGAGGCCAGAGTCAGTGTTTGTCCTGTCATTAATAAGTCAGGTCCTGCAGTATTTGCTTTCTTTGAGAAGGCAGCTGCCTGAGTCTTTCCTGCTCCGAGAGATTTTCATCAATACCAACTCGGATGTTCCTTCCTTAAGAAATTGGAAAGCCGCAGGAGTATACGAGCTACCACCATCACTGGTGACTGGTGGCTTCGTTTTTCGATTCAGTTTGTTCACTAATTTACACAATGGCAGATCTTCGCTGAATTTATCGCGTTGTATGAAAGACAAAAAGGGGCAGACATATGAGATATTGGTGGAAAAATTCAAAGAAGTTGACGATACCGCAAACAGAGAAACAGTTGCAAAGAAAATTAATAATTTGAGAAGTGCTTATCGAAAAGAGTTGATAAAAGTGAATAAATCTCATCGATCTGGGTTTGGAGAATACGATATCTATACGCCATCTCTGTGGTATTTTAATTTGTTGCACTTTTAAAGGGATCAAGAGACCAAGTCAGTTTAGGAATACCATGACATGAAGATGAAGAATCTACAGTTGGCGACGCACCAGGACCTGAGGTAAGAAAAAATAATAAGTTTTCCTTTATGTGTCACTAATTTATCTAAATATTTTAAATACACCAGTTAATTATTATTTAAAGTTACAAATATATTTTGCCAAGGCACAGACCCCTCATTGTTAAAGTATTCTTTGAATTAATCTCTGACCAGGACAGCACTATTAAAAATTTGGCCTCTTGTTCCACGCTGAAGGTAGAGTAGTGATTCGGGGTCACATCTTTCACCTAATTCAACAGTGCATTCATAAATATTTTCCCGATCCACACTTTCAGGAGGGGTATACTTTTGGGGGCACCTTATGCGCAAAATTTGTGTAAAGCGCAAGATGCAAGAACTACAATAAAATTCCGAATGTGTTTTCGACAACACGCTTCGCCCTTGATAATGCAGTAATTGAAAATTCTTCGGTCCTTTGTTAATGTTTCTCGCCGATATGGCTTAAGACGTTCATTCCCAACAAAAACATGTCCTAGAACTCTGTTTGAATGTGCAATGCACCGGGGGTTTGGAATTCTCAACTCGCTGTTAACGAGCTTTTCATAAAATTGGGTATTATTTATGACTCCACCATCTGATATCCTGCCATTTGTGCCTACATCAAAATGCATAAAATCCCACTTCGCATTAGCTATTACCATAAATACAACACTGTGCGTTTGTTTGTAATTGAGATAATAGAACCCACTTCCTCCACAATCCTAATATGTCTACCATCTTGACCTTAAGCAATGAGGAAACTGCCACTTACTTCCAAATTCAACTTCAACTTTCAACCACGACTCTTCAGTCTTCGGAATCTGAAACAAAAACTAAACAAATTAAAATAAAAGTTGTTACATAAACTGCGACTACAAAATAATAATAATTATAGATATCAATAGTTCTTTAATCTTTTCAGCTTGAGAAGGCTGCAAATTAAAGTGACGCTGACGCTGGACCCAGTGAAGCGCCTGCTACTCTTATTTCCGAAGCTGACCCAGTTATGTCAGTAGATCAATGTCCCGCAATACTTCACAGTCTTCAGCTCCCAGGAGATGAATTCGCTTCTCATTTTCAAATTATTGATATGAGTAGCCGTCGACAAGATGATTTCGGTTTAGTGAAACGACAGAATTTGCCTAGACCATTGAGAATGCTACATACTGTTTCTTCACATAGGTATTGAAAAATACCAGTCCTTTCCGCGGCCTGTGCTACGTCATGACGTCCCAGAACAACCTACACCCACTCAGGACTATCAAACCAGTGGGCAAATGCAGAAAGTTTTACACACCATCCCACAGCAAGGTGAACAAGGTCCACAGACACAAAACCGCCGATTCATTTCGCAAGAAGCTGGAGAGATATAGCAAACATCACAACATTTCCCTTCATGCCCAAATGAAACGCTTTCCCAAAAATATACATTACATCACGACCGCTCTTCTGAATAATGAAGTATGTGCATACATTAGTTACTTGCTTACCCTAAGTTTTATGAAACATTGATGTAATTTAAGTAGAGTTTTGGTTTATTTAAAAACATAAATATACATATATTTTGTTTTATACGAAAACAGTATTATAGCTTACCTTCAAGTATTAATTTTTCAGATAGCTTTCCACGCTTCGGGAATGATTTCACTTAATGATTATTTCGATATAATTGTGGTAAATTCTATGTCTTTATAACTTCTGCCAATTGCTAATAATCTTAAAGTTGCTGTCAGCATTTCATGTGGGGATATTGCTGTTCTCATACAAGTATTGTTTTTATGATATGTAGTTTTACTAATCCCAATAAATTAGTGTGTGTGTCTATGTCCATTTTCAAATAGTTTCGTCGCTCATCAGGTTCAGCACGTAAATAACACAGTAATCTAATGGGGAAAAGTGCTGTCTTTTTAGAAGCTTTTGGACGCTGGGTCCTTTTAAAACATTCCATTTGTTTCCTTTCCTTTACAAGACAGCATGCAAAAATTTACCAGAGGGGCACTTTCTCCATGGTCGCACCATAACTGCACAAAACTATTCTTTCCTTATTTAATAAGTCTATACATTATATTTTCGCTAACTCCTATCATATTGGCACTTTGGTATTAAATTGCTTTCATGCAGAACTTATACTTAAATCTACACAAATTATTTTATCTCTGAAGCAATAAAGTAATTAATTGCTATAAAAATATTGGATGTTAGTGTCAAATGACCCCTCTGTGCTTGAATATAACGAAATATAGGTAATTTCTGGGAATGCCCATGGTTTACTGCGTTTTAATGGTATTTGCACCTGCTAGATGCGGTATAATCCGTATAATTGAGGTTGTGCGCTGTCAAACACTTCTGAGTAGACTATACTCAAGTTTTATATTTAATAGTACATTATTTTTTCTATGTGACATTGATTGTGATATAGTTTATAATAATTAAGAAGTATCGGATGCTCCACGTTTCCCATTTGTATGTACTATACAAGACGGCAAAGTAAATTTTGCCCCTGCTTTGGCGGGGCACTTAAAATAACTGTAATCTTATCTCATCGCATAGGTGTATGCAAAATAACAAAATATTTTTTGTATTGCTTTAGATATTATACGGTACGGCAGAAAAGCTTTTACGAAATTGAAGTGAAGGAACCGATATTTTATTGAGTTAAATTTTTTGATGGATATAAAAAGCATGTTTCATGGTAAATTTATTAGTTTTAAACTATAATATATCAAAGATAACTCCTGAAAATAATATTCTTTCAGCAACGCTTAAATTTTCGAGCAATTTAACGCTGTCATCTCATTATTTGTAAAACAACACCTGAGAAATAGGAGCGTTATAACTCAGCCGACGATAGCAAGAGCTCGCCTAATATATTTTTGCAGGAAGAGCATTACATCATAATCTCCGGCTATAATTTTTCGCTGATCCTCTACTGTGGTATTTCTAATTCGGACGAGGGTGTGATATTTCATCCCTTGGCTGGTGACAAGCCACCCCATCCGTGGGCCCTTCAACGCCTTGTTTTGCAAATCCCCTAGATTAATCTTGGGGGAAGTTTAAACAACTCACGCGATCCATGTTACCGGATAGCCTGACTGCTTAAGATTTCTGTAAAAGCGCTTGGATTTCATAATAGTCGTCTTGAAATCCATGTACGTATTATTATTTTTTTAAATTACCGCAACTAGACAAGCGTTTTAATAATCAATGACCGTTTTAAGCCCAGAATTTATATTATAATTTCCCATTTTTTTAATTGCAGCTATTCACAATATTAATCCTGATCATCAAGTTTAATTAATTCATTTAAAAGATAATTTTATGGCCTGAAATTAAATAATTTTCTTCAAACAATATTAGCGAATTTTTGAGCGATGTCTATTCCACTAGCAATTTTATTAAAATACCACAAATTCGAAAAACTGAGATTTTTGTGGTTCACTACCTACACTTATTGGGATATATCTGTCTGTCTAGTATAGTAGTATACTGACCTATAACTATACAGATAGCAAAGATACATACAGGTATCTTTGCAGATAGTATGAAAACCTAAACTTTATGGGAGCATATCTATCTATATTAACCCATTAATGCCCAGGGTATGATAAAACATGTGTGAGCTTAGATTATTTTCACATTTGTAAACATACAGGAATTTGTTGATAATCTTTCAAAGAAAATGTAGATCGATATTGAGTGTTGACATAAAATAGTTCAAGAGTTAGAGGTTTTTATGGCGATAATGACAATTTGAACCAGATTCGAATTGGTGTACCTATATGAAAAAAACAATACAAGGAGAGCTTTAGGTTATTTTTGCAATAGTTTTTTATATCCAGTTGCATAATGGTTCAATGTCATGAATATATTAGACTTTAGATTTTACGTATGGTATATTATACGCTGGGCTATATAAGGTTTGACATTTCTTTTGCATGCGGACGAAATTCTGAGCTACCTAGATGGCTTGGAATCAGGGGTGATTAATGTGTTTTGCAGTTCCAAAAAGCAGAATCTCTTGAGGTAGTCTTAGTACCACCAACTGATGACAGAGACAGTGACACAGATGACGCTGCAAGTGACGAAGAAATCGTTCCTAGTATTCGGGACCTTGGAAAGTGTCTTCTTTCACAAGAAGTTGAAATATTAACCCAAAATGAAAGTGAAAAGAATAGTAAGTAAAACCCATAGAATGAAAAAAAATGCACTTTTCCATACGACAACAAAATATCGAATTAGCAAAGAAAAAGGAACCCGATACTTTTAAGAAAAATATAGCGTCAATTCATTTATTCAAATTTTTTTCTGTGAAAATATCATTCAGAAAATTGGTTCAGAAACCAAAAAATATGCCGATCAAGAGAGATTTCATAATTTTTCAACAACACCCTATAAACTTACTATCTGCGTATAGCCCAGTTCCATCGAGACGTTGCTATTGGAAATTCCGCCCTGATATCCACAAGCTTTTGGTCAGTAACTCCATGTCAAGAAACAAATTTGAAAGCATTCACCGTTTTTTTTTTCATCTCAGAGACAATTTACAAATTGGTAAGGGCGACAAAATTTATAAAATACGACCTTTGGTGGAACATTTAAATAAAATATCTAAGGAATTTATCCATCCTCTTGGAAAATACTTTTCTATAGATGAGTCGATCGAGCCTTATTATGGTAGGCCCGGTATGAAGCAGTGTTTATGTATGTATGATGGCTACCTAATAAAATTTGAAACCAATACTGGTAAGGGAGACAAAATTGAAGGTAAAACTTTTGGCAGCAGCGTCACAGAGAAAATGTTCTTACCACTTCCACCAGAACAACACGTTATTTTTATTGAGAGCTATTTTACTTCAATTAGTTTATTAGAGACTTTGACAGCAAACAAGAGTTTTTGCGTGGGAACAATAAGATCGAATCGAATAGAAGAAACCTCCGTGAAAGATGTAACCAACCTTAAGCGTTGGGTGCCAAATATGTAACCTTATTTCCTAATTGCTCATTAGGCGGTCCATATGTTCTCAGCGGATTCAATTTTTTTTTAAAGGCGTGGGTCTATGTCTTGGTAGTTACGGTAGGGTGCGGTCGCCACTAATTTTTTTACAAGAAATGTATCAATGATTATTGATCCTTGAAAATAGAGTAATAAAATACAGATATATACTCTGTAAAAGAACGTTGAAAATTTTTGAATACACAGATTAGTTATTATTTTGACTGTAATTTACCAAAATAAACATCAAGATTACAAAAATAACATATGTATTTAAAAATGTAAACTTACACCAACTCTTTCAGGAGAATTAATCCTCTCTCAAATCAATTTGAGGTTATGGTTATGCTCTAAAAAAATAATAACTATGCCTTATAACCTTAATATTACCCAAAACATAATGTATAAATACAGCCAGTAAATATATGCAGGTATAAATGAAATGTTTGTTAACCAAGCTTAACCTAAATCAATCCCGTAGCAGCGGCAATAAGGCCAAACAGCCTCAATAACACAAAATCAATAAAATAACCAGTGAGATAAATATGTACGTTAAATATCGAATTGAGCTCACGTCGGTTCCGATATCAAGGCGACAAACTAAATTAGTAAATTTCAGTTATGTGAAATAAATTACTGACATGAGCTTTACAGCCAAATACAGTAAAAATTCGCAGCTATTCGGACACTAGCCAAATGAACTCTCTAACTAACTAAAGATAAAATTAAGTATCTCTTTCAAAAGTAAGCTCGGTAAGCAAGATTAACCTATCAATTTTGCTAACGAGAATTAACGAGAATATAAACGATAAACGTCAAACGGCTTACAGTTGTATAATTATAAATTCATTAATTAAAATGATATATAACGATAAGCTATATTTTGTCAAAGAGGATTTGGGCGCTAACCATCACGTGTGGCAGAGAGGAGTACGGCTTGGGGTGATCCTCTTTACTCTTGCGGGGTGCGTAGCGCAGATGATGATGATGACTTGCGCATCACACAAGCTGATCTTATTGCACTATTAGAACCGGGCAAGCGGTCAATTCTAATAGGTGACTTGAACGCGAAGCACACCGCGTACGGTGACACTGCTACCAACCAAAAAGGCCGAATCATTCGCAGTTTGCTCGAAGACAATCTGGATATCCAATACCTCAGACCACGTAATCCCACATACTACAGTGAACGCTTCATGCCCTCATACTTGGACGTGGCGCTGACTCGGGGAATGGCAAATGTCTCCGTGCCCAAGGTCATTGGTGATCTCAACTCGGACCACCTTCCAATTAAGATGAGCCTAACTAACATTAGGCGGCCGGAAGCCTATGAAATTGAACAAATTTCATACAAAAATCTTGATTGGAGGATGTTCCGGGAGAGATTGAACGAAGCAACTGTCATCCTCAGACAGATCGATTGCGTCCAGGATTTGGAAAACGAAGTGAACACTCTCACCAGTAATATCCAGCGCGTTAGAGACGCCTTATGTCCGAAAATCAGAAAGAGACCGTTTACGGAGACTCTTCCTGATGATATCCTTCACCTCATCAGCTTTCGAAACCGAATTCGGCGCAGATGGCAAAGAAATCGGGCGGCGAATGATCGTCTTCGAGTAATCGCCCTCACGGACCAAATCAAAAGAAGCATTTGAACTCACCGGGACGCGGTGTGGATGGGCTTCGTTGTGGGGCTAGGCACGCAGGACGGTTCCATATGGAAGCTCTCGAGGCAGGTTCGTAGAGGCCCGACCGAGATCCCCGCTATTCGCCATCGCGGCGAGGATCTTTTGAGCGATCAGGCAAAGGTCGAGGCCTTTGCTGACTTCCTCGAGGGTGCACATGCAGAAGTGCCTGATACCGTGCCATTGCACGGCCAAATCACGGAGCAGGTAGCTCGATTTCTAAGTCACTCTTATCCTATACCGCCCCCTGTGATAAGGAGGCTACTTGTAACCCCCACTGAAATTCGCAAAGTTCTTAGCCATCTGCCCAAGAATAAGGCGCCGGGGCCTGATATGATCCCGTACTTACTCCTCAAAAACCTACCCAACAAAGCCCTTGTACATTTAATGCACATAGTGAACGCTATACTGCGTCTGCAGCACTTTCCTAGCTCGTGGAAGATCGCGCGAATAGTGCTGTTCCCTAAGCCCGGGAAGGACTTAACGCTCACTAGCTCTTATCGCCCTATCTCTCTACTCAACACGATGAGTAAGCTTGCCGAGAAACTTATATTGTCCAGGATTAGCGAAGCCGCCCAGAATCTCCGTATACTGCCGGACGAGCAGTTCGGTTTTCGTAGCGGGCATGGCACTAGCATGCTCGCTGCGAGGATTGCACATGATATATACGAGGGATTCAATGACGGGCATTGTACCGTTTTGCTTCTCCTGGACATAGAGAGAGCGTTCGACCGGGTATGGCATAACGGCCTACTGTACAAACTTTCTATAACGCACGGATTCCCGCTGCATATGGCAGCGTTAGTTGCGTCGTACCTGGCCGGGCGCTCGTTCTCGGTACGCATAAATAGATCGGAATCAACGTTGAGACCGATACGAGCAGGAGTCCCACAGGGAACAGTGCTATCACCGCAGCTATTCAGCTATTACATAGCAGATCTTCCTTCCCACCCTAACTCATCCCTAGCATTTTATGCTGACGACACTGCCCTGTATTCCAGAGCCTTCAACGCGCAGGAGGCGGCTAATAACATTAGTGCTCATATGCAGCACATGAACGAATTTTACATTAACTGGAAAATCCGCTTGAATGTTGATAAAACTGAACTGGCCGTATTTACGCGAAAATTTACAAATACCGAAATCCAACCAATTCAAATGAACAATTCCCTTATCCTTCCTAAGCCCAAAGTCAAATACCTTGGAATCATGCTTGATAGGAGGCTTACATTTTGTGAGCACATCACTTACATACAAAATAAGAACCACATAGTGTACGATAAGTTGAAGCCTCTTATCAGGCATGGTTCCTTCCTCAGTCCCGCAAATAAAGTTATTTTATACAAAGCGATCACGAGGCCATTCCTGATGTATGGTGCTCCTGTTTGATGTTCGGTTTCAGACACTCAAAAGCAGAAACTGCAGATACTTCAAAATCGCCATCTAAGAGCGGCTTTCTCGGCGAGCCGCTATGAAAGGATCGCGGATCTGCATGCTTGGGCCCATATTGAGTACGTCAATGAACATATTGATAGACTAGCATGCAGATTTTATGAGTATGGCATTCGCGGCTCGCCGAGAACCGCTAACATTGCAGATGTCAGATACAACCCGAACCACAGGGCCAAACATGGACCCATACATCAGAAAACATCTCTCTTCTACCTCGAACACAGACCCCCGTAAGCAAATCTCTCCCTTATCCCTGAAAATCCCACCCCTATCCACCCTCACCCACCCCGGCTACTATCAAACCATCAGAAAGTAGCAGGAGCACAGAAGTGCATCTTATATATGGCACCCTCAAAGCACGAGTAAACCTACGGTATGCTCCTCCCACTACGCGTCAAAAACGTGGTGGGCGGGGTATGCTAAGGGACCCACAAACCATATATATAGACAAACATATAGTCAGCCGTTAACAGAGCAGTTAGGAAACTGATCTCTAGCCGTCTCCGCGCTCCCATGTTCCGGCAGGGGCAGCGTGGCTACACTTCGCCAAGTATTCTAATATCTAATTACTTTTCCACTCGCACTAAGGCTATCTTTAGATACTCTTCTACGCTCTCATAGTAACATGGCTATGTTAGCGATTAATGAATGTATGAATGAATGTACGAATGAATGTATGAATGGCTAAAACCAAAGAACCGTGGTATGGGGTTTTTCGTGTGTGTTTTCCCCATGTTTCCCATCCCTCACCATCCCTCTTCTCGGAAAACAAGTCATCTAGCTCAATTGTCATCTGTTAGTAATTCACACTAGTAAATCTCTTGAAAGGCACGAGCCTAAGTAAGACTAGATAACACTGCGCTTTGTCACATGCCTTCTAGTGCACATTCGGGCATCCGATCGGCCCAACTCGTGTTCGTGTATGCTGTGGAGCTGTAGAAGCATCCGGTAGGATGCAGGCAACTACCATTGTACATACGCCAACCATAGCCTTAGAAATGTGGATATTATTAGGATTAAGTGACCTTATATTGTAACGGCCTTTAAATAAATGTTATTGATTGATTGATGACGGAGGTCAAAAACTCGCTTCGTTACTAAATATATGTGTATTACTGCCCAGGTTTAGAATACATGAAGGTAGGCACTTATGTTGATAACTAGGTTTAAATATATTTTACCAGAGGAGCGTGGAACGCATGACTATTCGTTGAAGAATTAAGCCCGGTTCTCATGATGCAACTTTGTCGCGGCGATTCGATTGCAGGAATCAAAATTGCACCAATTCAAGCGTTCACACTTTGCAATTTGTCGCTGCAATTTGGTTGCACATAAATAGAACATGTTCTATTTTCATGCAACTAATCGCGGCGATTTAGTAGCTTTCTTTAGTGATATTCTTTCGGCAACTTACATTTTTGTATTGGCTACACTTTTTGAACTGTCAAATATTTCGCTGCTTCTACTATTAAGCCTAAGATAGCTACTTAAAGTAAAAGAACGATACAGTGTCAACCGGTGCATTCCCCGTAGAATTAAAGAAAGCACCAAAGTTATGAAAATTATCTTACTAGTTCTAGTAACTTTACATATCATGTTTGCACAGTTGGCAGTAGTCTGGTTTTTTACTAGAAAAATTGCATCCGTCTGTGAACGCATGTGCGACAAATCGCGGCATCAAAAAATTGCTGCAACTTTGTCGCCGCAACTAGTTGCCTCGTCGGAACCGGACATTATCAGACGCGGTCCGTTCGGTTTCATGAGGCAAATTGAGACTTCTTTGAAATACTTTTAAACTATGTTGATGCTAAGAGAGTTGCTTGAGTTACTTTATATATCTAACTTTAATTAACCCTTTTTTATTATTCTTTTAACTGACGTGTTCTAAGAGAAGTTAATTTGTGCATTTCCCGTAAAGGAACAAAATGCAAAAGAGAGTTTAACCCCTCAGAGTATTTCCCGTTAAGGTACCAAATAACTCTGGTTGAACACCCTAGAGCCTTTCCCGTAAGCATTTAGGCAGAACGTACCACGTATAAACCATAGGGCAAAAATCGTCCGTTCTGATTGGATCGCGGCGAAAAGCGGTACGTTTTGTCTAACTGGGGTCTGCACGTGGTACGAATTGCCCCACATTATTCTCTTTTGAAGTTTCTTCGTGTGTTAAGTCCTTATGTAATTTTAACAGTATTGATTTGAAAACTACATAAAAATAGTTTAGGTTATTTATTGAAAATAATAATAAACTTATAGTAACATGTATGTACGAGTATGTAATATATGTAAACGTGGCTATTTGTATTCTGAACTAAAAGAACAGCTACTAGAGTTTACTCTACATCTAAAATATTAGGTATCTACTTATAAAATTTAACTTGAATTAAAGAAATAGTGAAAAAATATTGACGAATAATTATTTTTGTACCTAATGCCCAGAACCATGCCCTTTGGCATGGGGCACATTGTTATTTATGTTACTTGCTAGGTTATGCTTTCTTTTTTTTCTTTTAATAACTTCATTTGAAGCTGGGCGACCAGTTGGCATTCGTTTACTGCCTCTTGTGACCCCAGGGTTTCTTCTGGCTATTGCAGTAGGTTGCACACGAATGGCCGATCCATGGCGTTTCCGAATAGCAATATAGCTTCCACAACTGCTGAGAAACGTATCCCAATTATTACGAGTGTTGACATTTTTTAATTTTAACAAACATTTATGGATAATTTCGTCAGATGAACCAAATTGTTCGTGATGGCGAATTAGTATTTCTAAGAACTGTTTGAACTTATCACTAGAAGATTCTATAATAGGTGCACTTTCTTTAGGTGAATTATTTGGCAAATAATCAGTTACAATCACATCATTTAAATGTTTGCTAGGAGTAGAATTCATGTCAGAATACAAAGTTAGATCTAAACTTTTGGTTTGTGAAAGAGGAGCATAAAACTCTGGTGGGTTAGCTTTATTCCCTAAAGCCAGCACAGCCATTAAATGTCGCTCTTTAGTAGTGGAATCTTCAATATTAAAAAATAGGGACAAAACTCCTGCCTGGTGTTTGCACAGTTTTCCTAATCTTCCCTTTTCACACGCGCAAAATCCTACATTTAAATCAACATCGTATAATATTTCTGGATTAGTACTACTGGGTACTTTGTAATTAAAATAATCAACTTTCTTTACATCTCCTTTTCTTAAATATGATGCATGTTGGATTTGGGATTTTAAAAGAAGTCTACGTGTGTCTGTACGACCATTAGCAAAATTTCTTAAACGCCTGATGTAATATTGCTCTAATACTGTACATGTAAAATCAACCAACGCTACTGCGTTGTAAGCTTTACAACGACTGAGCACAATATCTTTGTAAATACGGACACAAATTTCGGAAAAATTGTTTGTTTGATTTCCGTGTGTAGTTGAATCACGATAAGCTAGACACCATTCTTGTTTACGATTCCAATATGTTTCAATGTAACCTATCCATTGCAGATAAGAAGTGCCTATCACATTTTCATGCGCTTCTTTAAAGGCTTCTTCCGCTTTACTTTCAGTAGAAGCAATTAATATTTTTTTAAAACTATTATACAAAATTGGCCTATGTTCTTTTGCTATATCGTGCTTTTTCTCCCATAGCCATCCCCAAACGGCTTGCCCTATGTGAAATGAGCAAAGAAGCAAATTGGCTGAAGGAAAAACTTCTCTTAGGGCTTGACGCTCGGCATCACTATCATCAGTCATGATTATTTTTGGTTCTTTACGACCGGCAAACGCTTTATCACCTACAGCCTCTAAAACAGCTTTGAAATCATGCACATAATCTAGCTGTGTTTGGCCTTTGCTAATTATCACTGCTAATGGAACGGCGCCGCAAATTGTTACTGTTAGTATAAATGTTATTACATGATTTTCGACATCGCAAGATGCAGTACTATCAATAAATACTATATCTTTCGCATATGGCAAATCATGACTTCTAGACATAACAGGCGTTATAATGACAATAATAAATGGATTTTCTTTTATGTTTATTCTAGCTCCTATGGTCTCGTATTCAGATAGTTTTTCTATTAATTTCTAAAATACAATGATGATTATAATAATTAAGCATCAACTAATTTTTTATACGTACCTCTAAAACACCAACACCTGTTCGAGGACCAAGGTTTGCCTTTCTCCATTCTGTGTACCAATACTTTACAGTGCGATATTTTGGATTTAAAGATGAGTTAGCTAAATCGGATTCGTCCACTTCTAGCTCTATTTTATCAGTGTGGTAATTAATCGCTTCAGTGATTCCTAGACCCTGATTGAAATATTTTAAAAATTGTTCCCTTGTACATGACGAAGGGCGCAAAGCAGTTAAAGCATCAACGCTGCTTAACGAGTGATTATGATTATTTTTTATTGCGATTATTCCTGGCAAACCATCCTAAAATATAAATTTACTTTCCTCTAAATTACTGTAAATGTATCAATCGTTAACTCATCGTAACTGATTTGCTAACTCAGACTCTTTTCCACATTTTATATGAAATTATAAACATACCTTTATATGAAGATGCCTTTTTTTTGTTCCTTAGTTGTTGGTTTAATGACGATTGAAATTGAAGCATCGCAACTTAGATTTTTAGATTTTTTTCCTGTGTTCGGTTTTACCTTTTTAAAGGAACTGTGATGACAAACATAGTCTTTTCTAAAAATAAAAATTAGCTTACAGTTTCTTTGATGTTTTTTAAAACGGTATATTTAAAAGAGATAATTAATGTAAAACATCCCCTTTACATTTTTGAAAGTAGGTAGGTACCTATCTGTACTTACTTAGATCAGTTTTCAAACGAAAAGAAAGCTTTCACGCAACCGACTCAAATATGTGCGAGAATCCCACGGCAGCAAAAAAGAAAAAAAAAATAAATGTAAAATTTAGTCTATGAATGGGATCCAACCATTTTACATTCAATTCAAAGTCAAATTCCAATATGCTTACCTACGTTGGGGTTTGGAACCTTCGGCAACATGCACTAAAACAGAGTTTTATCCACAATACCGAAGCAGAATATTTGCACTCGACGCGCGTTTCGCTAACGATGTTAGCATCATCAGGAGATGATTAAAACTAAAAATAAAAATCTACCTAACTCCCTTTTATACTACTGTTTGCTTAATCAAGCGGAACTAGAAAGAACCAATCCTGGGATCCCGCTAGTCACGCTTGATCAACCAATACAATGGACTATACGGAATAGGCCCTCTATCTCTATTTAAACTATTCTTACATCTAATAATTTCCATACTTTCATATGCGTCTAATAATCTCCTATCAGTTATATTATGAATTAATTTTAAATTTTTAATTGTTATTCTATGATTATTATCAAAAGCATGCTCGGCAACACTTGATTTTTCTGTTCTACCATACTTTAAATGAGCTATATGTTCTTTGAATCTCGTCTGTATAGATCTTCTAGTTTGCCCAACATATTTTTGGTTACAATCCATACATCCAATTTCATATATTCCACTTCTTTCTAATATTTCAATTTTGTCCTTTGGACCACCTAATAATTTCTTAATTTTAAACCTACTTCCTTAAAAACTTTTTGGAGTCCTCTAGTATAATGAGGATTATACGGTATCGAAACATATTTTGTATTTTCATCCTGATTAATCCTGATCCTGATTATTCTGTTTCGGTATTGTGGATAAAACTCTGTTTTAGTCCAATATGCTTGACATATTTCGTATATGCTATAATCTTTACATTGACTTTACGTCGAAGTGCACTTCATTTGGTCAAGCTGCTTGCCGCTGCCAAGAAAAAATAACTTCAATTTGAAATTTGCAGGTTATGTTAGTTCATATTATTTATAACTCTGCATCAAAATGAGTTATTTAGGTAAAAGACATTCGGAACTTTGTGCTGCCATTCTACGGGGAATTGAAAAATAACTCTGGACTACAAATTTTCAATTCAGCTATCTAATTGTCATAAAAACCATGTTTCCTTTCCAAATGTAGGTAGGTATATCGCAAACTCACATTCTACGCTTTTGACGATTCTTAAATATTTTTCAAATTTTTTATCTTAGAAAAGTTAAAACTAGACCGCTGAACATCCCAATACGATTAATTTTTGCTACTCTGTACCCATTTTCTCGTTAAAATATTTAAAAAATAGTTGTAGCTGGAAAGCGGAAAACAAAATAGCATAACCTAAAAATTGGGAATTGGGTGCGATGTAAACGACCTGTCACTTCCAGATTGAATTAATTTTTCATGGAATTGCGTGTAAATGTAGCTTACATTATTTAAATTATAAACTAACAGCGCTACCCTAAACTACTATTACAAACAAATGTGTTCGTAAAGTACATAAATGAAGACATGAAACCGAAAGAGGCGTATCGAATAGTTAGGTTAAAATATTTCGTTTATTCTACTTACCTAAGTAAAATTTTATTTGATGATGCCTTTGTACGTCGCACAATCCATGACGTTGAACTAAGTTGGGAAAAATGATTCACCCATTGGACACAATTTTCTACACTACCGACGTTAGAGTAAACAGTTAATTTACCGTTTTCATTACTTTTTAGTTTGTAAATAAATTCTTGCGGCAATAACTTTAAAAAATCTGTCTCCATATTAATAAGCAGCTACCTACAAACGAAATTAATATCACGTGTCTTTTACCTTACTGCATTAACATCGTACTTCTGCCAAATAATAGATAGCACACAACAATAAGATTGCGGGATTGCTACACGTTGAGACAAAACGTACCACATGCTGGCCCCAGTTAGACAAAACGTACCGCGTTTCGCCGCGGTCCAATCAGAACGGAAGATTTTTGCCCTATGGTTTATACGTGGTACGTTTTGCCTAAATGCTTCCCGTAAATGTACAAAATATCTCTAGATGAACAGTGGAGTGAACTTGTTGCCAGTACGCTCTCAAAAAGATCCACGAACTGAACCAAGTTGTCGTTTACTCGGTCCGCTCGAACTTTTATACTAAAATTTGTTGAAAGTTTACTGATTGTTTTTAAAACATGTTTAGATAATAATCATAATAATTTATATTTGAAGATCAAGTATCAAGTTCAAACTTTAGACTGAGTGTTCTTTTCTAGTGAATACGATTTCTAGTTTACAATATGGTAATTTAGGCAAATGACCGACAGTCATTTGATTATGTATTCATTAATTAAAATGGTACATAATGGTAAGAAATACATGGTAGGTAATTTAGGCAAACTACCTACAGTTGCCTAGCCTCAAATCCATTAATCAAAAGGATATATAGCGGGAAGAATTATACGGTAATATAGGTACTTAAATAAATTAAAATCGATTTTTCTTGATTCTGGTCGAGCACTAGACACTGGCGCTTCTTGCGTAGTACGTATTCACCATGTGGTTGCGTCACTGACAAAAAAAGGTACGGCTAACTGACGGCGGGATTACCTAGGCCAGCGTGAAATTATACCTCACACAAGGAATTCTACCCTATAGAAGGAATTCTCTCCCACAGAAGAACCCTAAGTACATGATAAATAACTTCAGCCATCTTAAATTGAAACACTCGTGTCGAACATACCTTAAAAAACGGGGTCACCACACTAGTTCATCACCAACATTTATAGACGATATAGCCGATAATTTTAGAAAATATACATTCTAATTAATTTGCTTAATGCTTCAACGACACGATCAGGTGGTAGCTAGATCTGAGGGTCAAAAATAGCAATGATAAATTCCGATACGGAAAACAACCTGCTCGCCTTAAGTGTTCAGGCGAGAAGAGCTATCAATTTTTTCTAAAAAGAGCATATACCACCTCAGTCAAGTAGCGCTCCAAACGGATATACCTGCCGAGCAGGTTGGTACTCTGGAAGTAAGGTTGCGAGAAGTAAGGTAGGTAGCGAGAGTATCAATAATACAATTCGACCAGTAAAAGGAGAAAAACGCAATACTGTATTAAATAACATTTACAGCGTTACAAAGTTAGAAAAGGAAATCAGCGGTTATCATTATACCATTTATAAGACAGCACATAATATGTCATTGATACATTGGCACGACAACTGTCAAGTAACGATGATTTCAAATATCGAAGATGAAGGTGCATATAAAACGAAAGGTTCCTGCAAACGCTGGTCAAAAAAAAGACAAATCATTTGTACAAGTTGATCAACCATCTATAATAAATTTTTACAATAAAAAAATGGGTGGTGTAGATCATTTGACCAAATGAGAGGTCTGTACAGATCAGGAACCAGATCAAATAGATGGTATTGGCCTTTGTTTCGTTTTTGTTTAGATAGTTCTATAGTCAATATGTGGTATTTGTACCGAGGTGCTATACAAACTAAAAACGAAAATATGCTATTATTTGAGTTTCGTAGACGAATAGTGCTTGTAATTTTATCTTCACCATCTTCAACATCAAGACCAAAATCATAATTACTATATCTAATGTGTTATCAGATATTCGTTTCGATGGAAAAGAACATTTGATTGATAGACAAGAAACTCAGCGCCGGCCGCTGCGCTGTAGAAAATGTCGGAAGTGTGCAAAGTTTTCATGCCTAAAATGCAATGTGGGATTACATCCAGATACCTGTTTTCCTTTATATCATCAACAGTGAATGTTTGAGGTTACTCAAATATTTCTTGGTAATTTACTAATAAATAATAATTGTGTGTCTTGTAGTACGTTTTTGTGTATACACTTGTGTCTACATAATACCCATGCCCATGCCCATAATACCCTATCAGCGTATGATATATCATACATTAAAAATACATCAAAACGATTTTTTAGAAAAAAATTAAATTTTTCCATGAATAAGTACACTTTCATTAGTAACATATCCAAAAATTAGACAAAGTTTAAAGGAGAAGATAATTCTGGGCATTAAAGGATTAAGCACTGAAGATAAGGCATGAGAGGTCTCAATTAAATATTTGAAGCAGTGATCCCAGTTGACGCGAGATTTAACGATTTTGCATGTTATCTCACGACCTTACGAAAAAGCTTACAAGCCTTAGGATTTTCACGTATTTCCTGAAATTTCACGATTTTTTTCACGAATACGACTCCCTAAGGCACAAACATTGTATAAAAAAAATAAAAACGTATGACTAATAGAGATCTGAATCTGAATTTGAATAATAAAAACAATAGAATCTGTATTAGGTACAAATATGTTATTTTGTTTTTATTTGTAATTTTCAGCCTAGATTTTAAACATTTTATTTCTTGTTCTTCAACAATTAACAATTTTATTTTTTATTTGGGTTACAAACATGTCTATTATTTTTGGCAGTGGTATTATTGGTAATAAGCTGTTGGTTGAGTCTGTGCTTACATCAGTTGTTAGACGCTGAAAGAAGAGTTAACTTTTTTAAAAAGTATTACATTAGGTATATTAAATTTTGATACAAGCATTCGTTATTTTTACGAAATATAGATTTTCAATCAAGGTCTTAAATTACGTGATGCAAATCTTACGAGGTCTCATGATTTCTCGCGATTTATGACGATCTGTCTTACGATTTCCTAACAACTTTGACTTGGAACACTGATATCAAGACGGCATGGAATAGCTGGTTGACTTTTTGAAATGTAGATAAATTGTGCAAGTTAGTGAGTTCAGTTCTTCACTTGCGTCTAGGCATGGAAGTTCCATAATTTTCAGAGTTCAAGAAGGCAACCAGGTATACACGATGTGCTTCGTCCCGGTGGCGGACGCAGGGGGTTCACCATCCGATTTTCAAGCAGTAAATAAATATTGGCACAATACTAGACTGGCATTTAACTTTAATAAAATTGGTGATAATAGTATATTTCATTACCAGTCCAGAAACTAGGCCTTTCCGGTGCGCGCACGACAGTTTCTGGTGTGAGGCGTAGCCGAACACCGGAAGTCGTGCAAGCACAGGAAAAGCTGTTTCTGGACGTGTAACGAACGATATTTTTCATAATACCTCTCTGAAATCAAGACATAAACATAAAATTATTATAATTTTACGTATCCAAAATCATGTCATAATACATTTTGTATTCAAATGAAAGCAAACGTCAAACTTGCAAGACAAGCAAGACAGGTATTTATCTAATATTCATCAAGCGTTGCTATGGAAATGTGTTTGTATGCTTTGTTGTAATTGAATAGGCAGCTAATTTTGAAGTATTTGTGACAAGTAATGTCAGAATAAATAAAATAATTTTACTTAAAATTAGACTATAGACGCTAAAATGTGCTAGATTAATCTTGTAGACTGCATCGCTGTATAATTTTAACCCAATTTATTCTACTTTATGCTTATTATGTGACTAAATAACTGCAAATTTAGCACTTAAAATCAGGGAGCGGGAAAACGTTTCCCGTTCCCTAATTAGGGACCGGGAAAATTTTTCCCGTGCCCGGACCGAAAAGACTTACTTTCCTTGCTCTACAGAGACGTCGAAAATGATAGTTTTCAGAGAGGTATTATGAAATAGACATTTTGTAACGAAAAACGGTGCGTTCTAATTCGAAATCGCTCTCCATCTTCCGGGATAACAATCATTTCACGATTCTAGCCCCAAAATAGCCAAATAGTTTTTTTACGGAACTTTTTATGCAATGAAATTATACTGACTTGACTGACCCCTTACGTTGTTTAGAAGTCGATAGATCTAGTTTTTGTATTTAGATAGCGTCGTATAGCATCAATAAGATACTGATGTAATTAATCACAACATGTATAACTGGTCACCGTTTGAAACTATGGATAAATTGTTAATTTATATTAATTTTCATTGAGACTTATTATGGTAATTTTAATAATTTCTTAACACAATTTTTGTTCTGAGTTGGTTTATGTTTATTCCTAGTAGAATTAATAAATTTTATCTTACACCTATTCTCAACTTACTACTGGAATCGAACGGGTAAAAACAGTATCGAATATTCATGGTTACAGAGGTACGGAGTGTAGGAAACTATAATAGCTAGACATAATTACAGTACGTGTTCTACCATCGAATGTCAATAGTTATAGTGTTTTTTGGTTGTATCTAAAAATAATAGACCTCAGTGTCCATCAGGCTCGTTTGAAATTCATTTTTATTTTAAATGCATTAAGTATTTGATAAATATTTAGTTATTTGAAAACAAATATTGAATTAGAGTTATTTTTGTGCAAACACAGCAGTATAAAATTTATTATATGTCAAATAATTTAATATATAAGTTTACATGATTTGAATCAGGCAAAAACACTTCTTCGTGGTAGAAAATGGGACGTGATTTATGCGCCAAATGCAACTTCTTGGTTTCTGTGGTAGCAACTAGAGCTGTTTTGAGAAGGTACCGCAAATTTTACTTATATGCTTTATTTTTTATTTAAACGTATAATATTGTGCAAAAAAGGATTTAATAGCATATTATTAATTATTAATAGTATATTATACCGCAGGACTGAAGTAGTACTTTTAATCCCGGAGGTAAAGTTTGTGGCCCGACCGTAGGGAGGGCCATAATTTAACTGAGGGATTAAGACTACTACTTCAGTCGCAAGGTATATACGATACTTTTCGTACTTCCGAAATTGAAACGTATACATAATATAAAAAAGCACATAGAAACCTTTACAGATATATAATTATTACACATACAGGCGCCAGTACGGCCGCGTTTTTTCGAGAAGAACAAGTTACCGTAGAAACGTTGCGTTGTGACAAGAATAATTTTGAAACATTGTCATTACTAGTGTCAAGAGCTCAGTCAGCCTTTGTAATTTAATCCTTCCGGGATTTCCGATAATATTTAATCCCGGAAGGACAAAAAGTGACACTTTAGTCTCTGTCACAAGGTAGTGAAGTTATTATTTCAGTCCCGGAAGTACGAAAATTAAGTTTACGATTTGCGAGTCGCATTATGGGAAATTTTTTTTTAAACTAGGACCGGACATTTTTGCATGTGGAGTTGTTTTTCACCTAATCTTCGTGATCTTTATCTTACCTTATCTCGTGGATCATTTTAGGTAAATTGAGATATGGGGCATTTTTTTTTTATGATCGAGGCACACACACTAAAGAGAGATCCTATGGCACTCGAAGAGCGGTGTATGCATGAAGATGTTGTTTTACACGGTTCTTGAATAGTTGTAGGTTAATTTGGGGGAAACAGATGTCCTGGGAGTGAGCTCCACAGTGATGCAGTGCGCCAGATAAAGGAGGCCTTGTAAAGAAAAGTTCTAGGTGTTTCCAGTTGTACAACGAACGGGTGCGCTCTTGTCATCTGCCGCGACTGTCTGACAGGCGTTGCAGGGGGCGGGATGATGCGGACCAAATCCTGGGAACATCTGCGGTGAAATTATCTTTAAAACAGGGATATCTCGGCCACATATCTGCGGTGTTCCAGACTATCTAGATCACGGGTCGCCGACGAGACGCACAACCCTCTTCTGAATTGAATCCAGCAGCTTTAGGGTGTGCTTAGGTGAGGCACCCCAGATGTGTGAGCAATATTCTAAGCACCGTCTTATTTGCGCTTTGAAGAGCTTTGCGAAATAGCGCACCAAGCTTCTGCGAGGCTGATTTTGCGATGTTAGCAACGTGGTCATGCCAGGACATATTGCTGTTGACCGAGACACCGAGTAGTCGGATTGACGAGGATGAAGGAATGGTCGATCCTGCCATAATGATATCAGGGCCCGCCGTATTGACTTTCCTGGTAAACATGGCTACTTGGGTTTTTGCTGCATTGAACTGTACTAAATTCATGTCGCCCCAGGTTCGAACCTTTTCCAGATCTTGATTAATTGTTGTAATCTGGTTCTGTCTGCAGTAACAAGTCTCAGTCGCTAGTAAAAGTTTTTCTGATCTAAACTGGGAGATAAAGGTACTGTCATCTGCAAAGCATGATTATTGGTTTCGGTTAGCAGGTCATTAATATAGATGAGGAATAGAGTTGGTGAAAGTATTGCGCCCTGAGGCACTCCCGCATTAATGGTGAATGTGTCGAGATGTGAACGTGCAGAGATCGGTTCTTAAGGAAACTGGTAAGCCCGCAGCAGAGAGACGCTGACACTCCGAAGGACGGCAGATTGTTGAGCAATCCGTCATGCCAAACTCTGACAAATGCCTTCGAAATATCCAACGCAATCGCTCGAGACTCTGCGGAGTTCTCAATTGCCCTACTCCATATATCAGTGACATAGGCCAATATATTTCCTGTCGATCTCCATTTGCGGAAGCCGTATTGGTTATCGCTAATTATTCTGTTAGTCTCGAAGTACTTGAATAGATGGTGATTGACTACTCGTTCCATGACTTTGGAGGTTATTGGCTGCAAGGCAATTGGACGATATTTTGAGGGCATGGTTTTCTTGTCTTTTTTGGAACATGTTCTACTCGAGCGACTTTCCAAGAAGATGGGTAAATCCTTTTTTGGTAAGACATAGAAAAAAGTTTGAAAAAATGGGTGTTAGTCCGTTGGCGCAGTTCTTTAACACGATGGCAGGTATTCCATCCGGCTAAACTTTATCAGTGGAAGTTTAACATATACCAACTTTTGTTGCTTTTTGCAACCTATTACAGCTCCGTTACTTGGAAATGTTTGACAGCATGCTTCAAACATATGCACCCTGAGAATCATAATAACTTTGTTCTTAATAAATTAAATTTCAATAAACAACAAAAGCGGGTTTAAAATGCAAACAAATTGGCGCCTTTTTATTAATATAAAATTTGATAACATACTCTCAGTGTTGAATTGACCCGCCATTTCCTTTAAATCCCAGCTTTTTTCAAAATCCTACAAGGCACACATCGAAAAATGTCAAATGTTGTGGTTAATAATGAAAAATGATATTGGGCAAGTGACCTCTAATATTAATATAACATTTTTATCCGATCGGACGAAAAACGACACCTTTCCGATGTGTTTTCTCACCGCAAAAGTCATGATTCCAGTATATTGTATTCGTTGCTTGGCAACATGCAATAACTGTACAAGAATAGAAAATAACAGTCCGGGAATATAACATTCCCGTCCTAGGCCGGGAATGTATCATTTCTGTCATATTCAAACGCCTTGTTTGTCAGATCTGACGTCTATCAAAAGTAACATTTAGCTGCAGTTTCCGTAGCTACGCAATAAACTTCAAGCTCGCTCGATTCAAAACTTGATATTATGTTGAGTTTAAATTTAAAACACCGTTTTTATTTACAGTAATATTTGGCTCTATTTATATAAGTACGTATTCTAATTAATTTCGATCGGATAAAAAATAGTATGTGCAACTCGTAGGAAAAGCACATTCCTGGACTCCTGTGTTGCTGGCCTCGGCTGCGCCTCGTCCAGCAACTACCACAGTAGTCCAGGAATGTTTTGCTTTTCCTCCTAGTTACACAATATACTATTTCCCAAAAATTCTGTTAAATTTCTCCAATATAGGAAATAGTGACCGCTTTTCCCCTATATACTATATAGAGTGTCTGTGTATGTAAATATTTGTTAACGAACATACTTATAAGGTTTTGAAAAACGCTAGGCCCGAAATATTTCATGCAGTACGTCATAGAAAAGAAACAAAGACCATGAAAATATCAAGAATAAGTAATAAATAAACAATATATTATTTGATAGTTTATAGAAAAATTATATTCTAACGTAATCAAGCAAACCTATCAAAAATATCTCATTATTTTTGCTGATATTTTTAAGCCAAACAAAAACATAATCCTGCAGTAATGGTCTTCTCCATTTGCCAACCTCTCTCAATTTTCTTTCTAACCGCTGTATACTTTATCCGTTCAATTTCTCGGAGATTGCTTAACGAGGTATTAAAATATACGAAGTGTCGCTTTGTCCTGCAGTGGCTATCAAAAGGGCAGTTGAAATATAACGAGGCATCATCTGCAGCGCGCTGAGTGTCCTGCATACCAGAACGGTTATTGCAGAATAAGGGAAAATAAGTGCTATATAATTCGCTGAGATCACCCTCTATGTTTTTATGTTCGGCCAAAAAGTTGGGGACTTTTGATATATTACTTAAATGGCCTCTTTACCTTAAAATATTAAAATGATGTATAGTATTATCTTTGCCTACACTCTTTGCGTAAGCTTTAGTATAGTATCATGGAAATTACGTCGAGATAAGGTAAGATAAAATATTACATGTACATAAAATGATGCTTTATCATCAAACATGCACACATCAGGTGCAGCCTACTTGCTCAGAGCAATAATTATTATTTAAAAAATTATTTTGATTTTAGGTAGTCCTATACAAATTTTTAAACTATTTTGCGGCATCGATCCCTTGAACCACATCAGGTACGGCCTACTTGTCACGCGTGTGAGCTCGCTCAGCGCAATAATTATCATCTTAAAAAAATTATATTTTATAAACTTTAATACCACTAAACAATAATTATATTATTTATCCTCCCTTTGCAGCAAAAATCAGTCCCCATTCCACATCGAAAATTGTAGCATAAAAAGAGCCCCTTTCAATACCATAAAGGCAGGGAAACCCTTATTCCATCGTTTCTCGTTTTAATAAACTGCTTTGTCATAATTAGTTCTGTGTTAGTTCAAGACTATGCAAACCTTTAATGGCCTGAGGGACCGATTTGCTTATGGATATTGCAAATATGAAATTAAAATTAAATTTCTCCGAGCAGAACTAAAATATTTGTATAACGCAATAGCAATTTCTAAACATTTTAGTCAGTGTTAGTTACCTAAAATAAGATAATTGTATTTATTTATATTTCTTTAATTGATTTAGTTATGCCCGAGGTTATACCAGTGCTCTGTTGTATTTTGTTATATAATACCCTTGATTTTATCTAGACATATCAATCTCCAGATCAGTATCACCTACTTAAATATCAGTTGTGCTCTGCAGTCTAAGAATGTTTATTTTATATAAGAAATGATGCGCAGGACCCTGGAGGGACCTAGAGGCTTGGGCCAAGATATATGTTGTGGATCTATAGGACGATGATTGTTCCGATGCTCATGCATGGCCAGGTTCCATAAAAACAGCGTCCAGGAGTAGAACTAAAATATTTGTATAACGCAATAGCAATTTCTAAGCAGTTTAGTCAGTGTTATTTAACTATAATAAGATAATTGTATTTATTTATTCATATTTATATAATTGATTTAGTTATGCCCGAGGTTATACCAGTTCTCTAACACTTTTGTCTTTTGTTATATAATACCCTTGATTTTATCTAGACATATCAAGCTCCAGATCAGTATCACCTACTTAAATATCAGGTGTGCCCTGCTGCGGACTATTATATATTTTTTAATATATACCTACTCCTTATTTAGAGCGGATTATTATCCATTTATTCTTCTTGCAATCAGCTAAATGACTATATTGTTACAAACTTGCATATCTTGGCAATACCGCAGACTCGCTCGTGGTTCTATGGTCCCATTGTTTCTCAACTTGGGGTTTGGGGTTCTGTAAGAAATTTATAAAAAAAAGAAAAGCAAACGTAGTAGTATCACCCCACAAAAACATCTGTCATATAAAAAAAATATTTGCCAGTGCTGCCTTTGTGGAAGAGAAATAATTCCTACTGTAACGAAGTTACTATATTTTTAGGGCATAGTATGCATAGTGGGTCTGTGCGAAACAAGGAGAAAGGGAGAAAACTGCATAACACTGAATTCAGGACATGCCTTGTAGAGGTGCAGAAAGTGAAAGCCAAAGAGGAGTGGGCTTCCTTATAAATAAGAAAATAACACCTTACATAACAGAATATGACAGCATATCCGATAGGGTTGCTGCAATAACACTTAGAATCTCGCCTAAATACACACTTAAATGCATCGAATGCTATGCACCAACGTCGACTTACTCCAACGAAGAAGTAGAATCATTTTATGAAGACATATCAACAATAAGGAATAAAAATAAAAGCACATAAACAATCATCATAGGGGACTTTAACACCAAACTTGGAAAACAATAAGATGACTCAGAAGAGAACTTGGGTAAGTTCAGCTTTGATGAAAGTAATGAACGAGGATATATATTGCTTGACTTTTTATCCCAAAAACAGCTATATGCAATGAATTTATTCTTTATGAAGAAGAAACAAAGAAAATGGACGTGGGTCAGTCCCAACGGACAAGCTAAGAATGTAATTGACTACATCATATCCAGCAGAAAACAAATAATAAAAGACGTGAGTATCCTAAATTCATTTAAAATGGCCAGCGACCATCGATTAGTAAGAGCTAAAATCAAAATAGACCAACACCTTCCTAGACAAGAAAAAAGACCAAGACAGATAGACTTAAATAAATTGAAGGATAATAGAAAAGTGTATAAGGAAGTGTTGAAATACAAAATTGAAGAATATAAAAATTAAATTAACCCTCCCAGCTTGGAAGTCTTAGCAAGCAACATTACAATATCACTGAAGGAAGCGGCTCAGAAGGTAGCTAAAAAGGAAAAAGTAAAGATTAAGAAGCTTAGTAAAGAAGCCAGAGAAGAAATAAACTGTCAAAAGAGAACAAACCACAAGAATACAAACAGATATCTAAAGAAACGAGAAAGCTAATTAGAAAAGATCTTCAAGAATGCTGGGAAGTTCAAGTTGAGAGGGCGATAGACGAAAATAAAAACCTAAAATGCATAAGAAAAATTGAGGGCAGAAGGCAGATAATATGTCTTAACAACAGAGATAACATAGAGACAAGGGACATAGAACAAATAATGGAAATAACGGAAAACTTGTACAAAGAACTATATACTTCCCGAACAAATGAGTATCCCATATACAGAACAACTCAGCAAAAGATTTTGAACGTTGGTTCAGAAGAAATGCCCGACATAAATGAATACGAAATAATGCTGGCACTAAAGGACATGAAAACAACAAAGCACCTGGAAATGACGACATAACAATAGAACTTATAAAAGAAGGAGGAGAAGCTATAATCACAGAATTATGCGAACTATTTAATAAATGCCTGGAAGAAGGGAAAATACCAGATACATGGAATAACGCTATAGTAGTTCTTTTATTTAAAAAGGGTGATAAATCAGACCTAGAAAATTGCAGGCCTATTAGTTTACTTTCCCAGATCTACAAACTTTTCACAAAAATATTAACGAACAGAATTGCAAACAAACTGGACGACTACCAGCATGTAGAGCAGGCCGCATTCAGAAAACACTATAGTACATGCGATCATCTCCTGACAATGAGACTGCTTATGGGAAAAGTCACAGAGTACAACTTTAACATCTGCCTCACGTTTATAGATTTCTACAAGGCATTTGATTCTATAGAACACTTGGCACTTATGAATAGCTTAAGGGACGCACGTATAGATCACAGATATACCCAGCTCTTAGAAAGTATATATAATAACGCAACGTCTATAATTAAACTACATGGGAACACGAATAAAATAAACATAAATAGAGGGATCCGCCAGGGAGATACTATATCACCTAAGCTGTTTAATTTAGCTCTTGAGGGAGCATTTCGACGTGTTCAGTGAGAAGAGAAGGGTATACTAATCAATGGAGAACGACTTACGCACTTGAGGTTTGCTGATGATGTGGTGCCCCTTGCGGTTAATCCGGACGACCTACGGGAAATGCTGCTTGAAGTGGACGTAGGGCTAAGCAAGATCGGATTACAAATGAACTTAAATAAGACCAAAATAATGTGCAAAGAAGATCCCCAAATAACTATTAAGGACCAACCGAAACTAGGAAAAGAAAACCAGACCACCGAGATATACCGCAGAAGACTAGCATGGACCGCGTTCGGAAGACTTGCATATATTCTGAAAAATCAGAATAACCCCGTAAGATTGAGATCAAGACTTTTCGATCAGTGCATTCTTCCTGTGCTAACTTATGGATGTCAAACATGGGCTTTAACAAAACTAACAATGACCAAAATGGCCGTAACCCAAAGATCCATGGAAAGACAAATGCTGGGAATAGCGTTGAGGGACAGAAAAACCAACGAATGGATCAGAAACACTACGAAAGTCAGAGATGTGATCGAAACCGTTGCCACTAAAAAATGGAACTATGCCGGACACATAGCCAGATGTACGGACGCGAGATGGAATAACAGACTGTTGCACTGGAGCTAACTAACCAAAACTAACCAAAGGCATGCCCAAACCGAAGAAAAAAGCTTTTTAAAAACATAACCTTAAAAACATAAAAAACCACCGACAGGAATCGACCCCGGAGCCGTATCACAGGTACTGCATCTGACCACTCGACCACCAGAGCAGTTGAAAGCAATCGAATGCACCGTAAAGACATCTAGCATTTTAAATTTGGCCACGAATCTGATTGGGTCTGTGCGGGCACAGGCTAATGCATGATGCTCTGTGTACCGCCTTATAAAAAACCGGGCCTAATCGCCTTCGATGCTACTGCATAGGTTATATAGGTAACACTCTCTCTCTCTCCCACTAATACTACACTCTCTTTTCGAGGCTGGTGTTAGGTCCGTTCCGACCAGCCTCATCTCATTTTCTCTCTTACTTCTCGGCCTGGCGCTTGGTCCGTTCCGGTCAACCCTTCTTTCTATCTTTCCTTCCAAAACTGGTGCTAGGTCCGTTCCGACCAGTCTCATCTATACTCTCTCTCTCTTTCCCTCTTACATCAAGGATTTGTGCTAGGTCCGTTCCGGCCAATCCTACTTTCTCTCTCTACCTTCAGGGCTGGTGCTAGGTCCGTTCCGATCAGTCTCGTCTTTACTTTCTCTCTCTCTCTCTCTCTCTCTCTCACTCACACAAAACCTACATACCTCTGTTCCTTACCTTGCCTACCGCCACCACCAAGGCGTAAACTCGTAGTAGCGAAGTACGACCGGAAAGCAGTTTCGTGTTTGCGCACGCGCATTACGGAATTTGAATTTAATTCCTGCAGGAACTTCGTCAGGTCATTTACCGTTGTCGCACCGTATCCAATGTACCATTATCAATACCATTGTTGTTCAATCCTTACCGCCATCGTTTTAAGTTTCCGCAAACCTTCCACGCATCAGGCCGCGAGTATCTCTAACCGTCAGGAGGAGCTATTTTGTACCGTTTACCGTTGTTGGACCGTTTAGAAGGCGAGATCCTGGTGATTGGACTCATGTATACCGTAATCATTAAAGTAGCTAAGTCGTTGCAGTACCGTTTCTTACCATTTGATACCGCGGCGTTAATCCTATTCTATATTCTTATTTCTTACCGTTACGTCAAGCATGCCATAACCTCCTCTGGTAATACTTTATTTGGTTATTCTTTAGTCAATGCTTTAGATTAGCATAGGTTTCATAATGGCATCCAGTAAAACACGATTTATGTTTCAAAGTTGGCAATAGAGATCCTTTATTAGTTTTGTTTAACTATTTGTCTTCTTTTGACTCCCATCCTGCTGGTATTAAGGAAGTTTCAAAGGCAGCCGGCATCCAGCACAACTGCACAGACTGACATTTCAATAGACCCCTGGTTTACTGTTTCTCCACTGCAACAAGCTGCCCGGTGCACTGTGGGCGCTTTACCACGTTAATCCAACGGGTGGCGCCCGAGAAATAACCATTGGATAACATAACTAATGGTTAAAATTAACCATCTGATAACAATGCAAGCTGACCCGAGCAGAAGCGCCTTACACTACACTGTATGATTTTGCAAAGTCTCCACATCAGTAGAAATCACTTTAAAAATAAGATTTTACTGATATGGCAGCTGATGGGAACTTAAAAACTACTTTTAACTCAGCTACTTTGTTAGAGTTCTGGGCCCAGCTTAGATGTGAATACCACAAATTGCCATTTGGCTGTAAAGAATTTACACCCATTTCCTACAACTTACCATTGTGAAGTAAAGTATGCCCTTTTAAAGGCTGAACAAAGAAGTAAACTAAATCCTGAAGCTGATATGCGGATACAATTTTTAAACATTGAATCTGATTTTGATGAACTTAACTTGTAAGCAAGCTCAGCCATCCCATTAATCTTAAAATGTTAAACATTAAACAAATGAGTGTGCTTGTGGACCATACACCAGAAGTGAAATTTCTTTGGCCATATACATTTTCTCATAAAAAGCAAAGGTCGGCTCGCTAGAGCCCTCTCTCTTGCTTCTAGAGTGTCTGTACGGCGCATAACTCTCTCTCTCTCTTCTTCTGTCTTTACCATCTCGCTCTCCACTTCTGTTGCCTGGCCGTGTCACACACTTCGTAACGCGTTCTCCATCTCACTCTGCAATCCAGAGCGCGTAAAGTAGTATCCGTCTTTTGACTGACCGACATATTTTATTTTAACAGTTTTTAATTATTCTAGACTTGGAAGCTATAAAAGTAGCATGCATAAGTATAAGGAATAATCAATCGTTGCCCATAGAAATTGAAATCAAATTAATATTTTTGAAGTGAATCTTCGTTACGCTCGCTGGACCTAGATAGTAAGCTGAATGTCTTACTGCGTTACAAAATGGGTGTTACGGCAAGGCGATCGAAAGTATAGAGAGAATTATAGCGTTGGTAAATACAGAAGGAGACGGTTACACGGCGAACAAGGTGAAGCAAATTGAAGTAGAGAGAGGAGATATAGCGTTGGTAAAGACAGAAGGAGTGAGAGTTATAGGTTATATGTCGTGTACCTAATACACAGCGCAGGTCTCTAGGCTATTCTCCGCTTCTCTTTTATGCGGATTTTCGTCTATACCCCACTCCTGCGTTATGTCTAACACATATGTATATGGCAAAAAAATCACTTCTGGTGTATGATCCATTATCGATATTTTGCGGAATCCGTAAATATTTCATAGTTTCTAAGGGATTCCTGAGAAAAAAAATATGTGTGCTAAGGTTCCCCGTTTTACGAAAGATTCGGAAACACTGGTCTTGGGTCCAGATCTAGAGTAGAAACCACGCTACAAAAATTGCATACAGGTTTTACAGGTGCATATAGTAATAGTAGCGGAAACGATAATCAAATAGTGTTATTTTAGTATAGTAGTCAAAGATTTTAAATCAGAAAAAGCTGAATCTGCAATATTACATTCTACATGTGGCAAATTCAAAAATTTTAAAATATTACAAGAATGTTTATTTTATATAAAAAATGAGGCGCAGAACCCTGGGGGGACCTAGGGTCTTGGGCCAAGAACCATGTTGTGGATCTATAGGACGATGATCCATGAAAACGGCGTCCAGACTAGTGCTGGAAAATTGTAGCGACTTGCATGTCTCTGCATCACCGGAGCCATGAGGAAGGCGCCCACAAGGGCCCTGGAGACGTTGGTGGGTTTGCCTACGTCGGTGGACTGGGTGAAGCACGAGGCGGCTAGAGCAGCCATGAGATTGACTGATGCCGAGATGTGGAATGACAATGGCTCCTACCATGGCCATTGCGGTCTATGGCGGGGCTTGTCTGGGAACCTAACTATCCTGGGTATGCCAGGTGGCGTGATGTTCCTGAGATATGCTTCCACGAGAAGCTAAACTTCCTATGCCCTATGAAGGAAGATTGGACGGAGGGACGGATGTGACCCTGGGTGGACTAATCTGATTCACAGACGGGTCCATAATGGGAAGACTGCCGGGAGCTGGTGCGTAATGTGAGGCTCTGGGGCGGAAATTATCCACCTCATTGGGCGAGCACTCACGGTTTCCATACGGAGATATTTGCGAACATGATGGAGGTATGAGAATCGTCAAGGCTAAATGTCGGTGCTACGACAAGGCCGCACTCATGGCGCTGAAGATGGTTCGCACGCGCTCCCTGTTGGTGAGGGAGTATAGGAGATGGCTAATTAAACTTGCAAAGCATGAAATGGTTACGCTGGTCAGGGTACGGGGACACTCAGGTGTACCGGGAAACGAGGCCGCTGACGCCTTAGCCAAAGAAGGCTCCGCACGTAGATACGTACTTAGAGCCTGATCCCTGTGTGGGGATCGCCCAGATTGCTCGCGAAAGAGCTATGGAAGCCTGAATGGAGGGTCGAGCCGAAGAGGTATGGCGGACGGATTCGAGGATGAGACAGACAAGGCTCATGATACATGGGCCCGCGAAGAGTCTCACCAGGGGGTTGTGCAGGCCCCTGATAGGATTTTACACAGGTCAATGTACGCTTAGACGGCACCTGACTCTGCTGAGAATTCCAGAGTAGAAAGAGTGTAGATGGTGCATGGAGGACGATGAGACCTCATACCATTTTCTTATAGATTTTGCGTTTGCGTGGGCAAGACTCAGAATATTTGGCGCAACGCCGATCGAACCAGATACAGTACGTCGTATTAGCCTAAAGGAGATGCGGGCTTTCTTAAGGAAAATCGGCATCCTGGAAGTTCTCTAATGCAGGCTGGGGGCACAACGGGTCCAATTGGTGGCTTAAGTGCAAGGCCCTCTAGGGGCCACCTCTTCTGATACTGATACTGAGGTGGAGATAAAAAAACCTAAGTGACAAAATAAGCACGTCTCCACTAAACTATTTAAAGAAACTAAAATAAATATTGGAAAAAATATCAAAATCACCGAAAACAGCTTTACCATAATCAGTTGTCTGAAGAATTTGATTTGGTCACAATAATAATTTTTAGTTTTTGCCATATTAAAATTATTTTACTTATGGTTCCTTAGTTTTTAAAAATTTGTTGTTTGATATTTTAAATACTTTAACTGTCAGTTTGCTTTCCGTGTAAAAAAATTCCTTCTTTATGGATATAAAGCGTCCATATAAAAGATTTCTTGCGCGATCGGTTGTCAGGTCGAACGAAGGTTAGTACGTGACAGATATTACTAAAGATACATTTTCGGATTAAAACATATCGTTAGTGCTACACATGTAATTTTTTTCAGCTTATAGTTTTACTTTTCTGTTTAAAGAATCGTTTGCTTTTAAGAAAATAAAATCTTTCTACGACGGTTCCCAAACTAACCAAGAAAGAGTCACAAGTCTAAATGTTGAAAATATCAAAATCATTAATTTACATTAAAAAAGACATGGTGTTGTCCATTTGTAAGCCACTAGACAGCCCTATTCATATTTTCTGATCAGAAAGTGTGCCTTGATAAATTTCTTTCACATACCCAATTTCTTTCCGATCCAATAGACACCTTGCATGTCTGATGACCAAGCGATTTTAGACAATAAGTTTATATAAAATGTTCCCCTTGGAATCTCCCCCTTGATTAATTTCGCAACAACGCAATTAATACCGACATACCTGACACAGTGCCGAGCATTGAATTATTAGCTATATTAATGATATGCTACGAAATGTTCTGAATATCATTTAAGCCATTTTGCCGTCAGAACGGTATTAATGAATAAATTCGTTTAACTGATGATGCCTTTGAGCAAAGCAGTTTTGCTCATTTCAATAATAGAACCTCTAAGAAACGTCTTAGACAATTTGTGTCTGGAAATTAATTTCTGTTGCATTCTTAGTTGGCGTTACTTTATACAAAGCGGTCCCTAAGGCGATCAAAAGTTTCCAGTCTTAAACCCACACAAAAACAATTAAGCTGGAGTAGATTCCTAAATTGAAAGGATGGCATAAGGGTTTGCATTGCGGGTTTGCGAAGGGTGTTTCTTTGTATGCATCCCTATGAATTGTTCATATCCCTACTCTATTCTAATATACTGAAGATATTCCTTGCATCATACATATCCTGCCTCTTGCCAAAGTTAAAATTTCCATACGCATACAATGCGGATGTAAATAGTTCATTGACGCACTTTCCAATTATTGAAACCAAAGTAACCCTAATTTAAACCATTTTAGCCTGAGATTATCGCAGTCATGAAGCTATACGTATTTGTTTCTGAATTTTCTCGCTTATATTAGCAATCAGTTATATAAATTCATCATTCCAAATACCTAACAAAAATCTCCATCGATGTCATAAAAATAAAGCGGTTCTCCATCTCTTCATATTGCTTTCTTAATTTTCTTATTAACATTTACAGTGCGTGTAGCTTCACCTGCTTTTTCTGAAGCATAAGAGTCAGCCAAAATGTCCCTACTTGTAACATCCTGCAAAGTTACCTTAGTTGCTCTCCAAGGCTCTTGTGATAATGCTACGTTCACTGGAAAGGCAAATTCTGTAGAATATTTCCTAGGGAAGCAGTGAAATAAGCTTGCTTCACCTTAAGAACTAGAAGGCTAGTTTTAGTTTCAGAGATTTGATAATGATTAAAGGTTTGTTCTACTTGGCATATTTTTACGTATATTCATCTCATGATCATTCATGTTAATTAGAAATGAGCTCAAAACCACAATCGAAAGCTTCGGAGCAAGTCAAATGGGTGTAAAAGAAATTGCTAGATCCTTAGTCAAACTGAGAAAGGCAAAAACCAAAGTTGAATAATTTTAGGTTCCCAAACCACGTAGTTTAGCTGGCAAAATGCGCCTCCTCATGTTATCTGAAATTTGCTTCATGACCACACATGAATCAAAAGCTTCAGAGCAAAATCTGTGTAATCATTTACTGCCCGTAATTACTTCTTTGTAGGTTGAGTAATACAAACGAATTTGCCACAGCGCAATCTACAAAGTTGTAAAAGTGTTTCACCCATTATCTTCTGGACTTGACAAATAGTAGTGTCAGTTAGTGGAAATGATCTACTCCGCCTATATAACCATTGTAATCAATGATAGATTTGGGGAAAGGTACTTCTTCTTTGACGCTTTCGCTCTTATTACGTACGTTTCATACTCTTTTTTAATATGAGTATGTAGTGAAGTAATTATGAACACAGTCTTTTGTTCTCGATCTTTTCAAAGTGTCAGTGAAATATTTTCAGCCATTCATTTTATTATCTTTAACAAACAATTCTTTTGGGAAATGTTTGCTATTCATTCTGAAGATTCCACAACCAAATAGATTTCTCATTGCAAATTCATCTATCATATATAGTTTAGAAAGCTCTAACACAACTTATTCTTCTAAGGAACTTATCCTTTCTTCATACGGGCTAAACTTTAGGTTACTGCAACCATGGCACCAAATCTTGACACCCTTTTTTCAAAGGCATATATTTTCTCAAAGAAGTTCTCCTTTGAAACCAACCATGCTTTCGTCAATAGCGAGCTTTCAGTCATGATCAGAAGCACTTTGAAACTTTTTATTTTAAATATTTATCAAGGGTTGGATTTTTTAAAGTTTGTGGAAATTTTCTTCGCTCTTTTTGGATATTTTTATATATAATCGTTGACATGAAATCTAAAAATTTCCAATAATCATTTCAGGGATATCATATTAGATTTGATACTCGATCAAGCAGTGAATTTGGATCAGATGAACAATACATTCTGGTACTTTTTTATGGCAGTGGCACACACACTAAAGGGAGATCCTATGGCGCTCGACGAGCGGTGTGTGTGCGAAGATGTTGATTAACACGGTTCTTGAATAGTTGTAGGTAGTAATTAGGGGGAAACAGATGTCCTGGGAGTGAGTTTCAGGTGAGGTTCAGTGAGTTTTCTAGGTGTTTCCAGCTATACGACGAACTGGTGCGCTCTTGCCGTCTGTCGTGACTGTCTGGCAGGCGTTGCCAGGGGCGGGATAAGGCGGGCCAAATCCTGGGAACATCTGCCGTGATAGTATCTGTAAAACAGGGACATCTCAGCCACATATCTGCGGTGTTCCAGACTATCCAGATTCGGGGTCAACGCCGGGTCACCGACGAGACGCACTTCTGATGCGGCACCCCAGATATGTGAGCAATAATCTAAGCATGACCTTATTTGCGCTTTGTAGAGCAAGAGCAACTGCTGCGGTGTATACAGTTTTTTGTTGAGAAATAGCGTACCAAGCTTCTGGGAGGCTAATTTTGTGATGCTAACAACGTGGTCATGCCAGGACATATTGCTGTTGATCGAGACATCCAGTAGTCCGATTGA